>PVKA01019399.1:0-42141 GCA_004027165.1 Ctenomys sociabilis | reverse complement strand
TCTTCCTCCTCCCCTCCTTCCCTTTCCCTCCCCCTCCTCCTCCTCCAGTCGTGACAGTCATGGGGTCCTCACGGCAGAGGAGCCTTCCTTTGGGCAGGATGCCTCCCTCCCTGGCATCCAGCCATACCCCCTGGGCTGCCCACTGCCTATGTGGTGGGATTTCAGGTGTCGAGATTCCAAGCAATCTCGAGCGTTTCTCAGACCCAGGGATGGTGGGTCCTACAAACGAATGCATTCCCGAGCAGCAGCATCTCAGCTACTTTGCCTCCAGCGAGGCAGGAGATGGTGAGGGGAGAGGGACTTTCTCGGACAGCATCGCGTTTCCAACAGTGGAAGTGACTTAAGAATACAGTTCTTTTATTTATTTATTTTTTTTCAGAACCGGGGACTGAACTCATGCTCTTGCGCTTGCCAGGGAAGCACTTATTCCACTGAGCCATCTCGCCAGCCCCCACAGTTATTTTCTTTAATTAGTTTCTTTTATTATTATCTTCATGTAGCTTTTGAGTGTGTTTGGCTGTATTTATAGGCCAAGGGGAATGTTGGATAAGAAGGAAAATTCTCAGGACTGGAGTCCAGCACGAGGCTGGACTGAGGAGACATCTAAGGAGCTCTGTGCTTACTTTGCCATTTGGGGGTAAACCGGCTCCAAACACATGATGCTTCTAGACTGGCCACCAGCTCACACAGAGGAGCGGGCCACTGAGCCACGGAGCCTGCGCCAGCTCCCATTGAGGAAGCACCCTGCAGGCAGGCGAAGGCTGTGCACCCAGGGCAACTGCAGCCTCGGGCCCCCCAGTGGAGGGAAACAACAACGAGGAAGTCCCCCTCTGCCATGGAGAGAGGCCTCTTCCTGCCACTTGTTCTCACGAGAAGCTGGTCCTGGTAAGTCAGCCTCAAAGTAACCAGGGCACTAGCATTTCTCCAGGGTCACAGCCAGAGTGGGCCGGCATGCTGAAACTGGGCATGCGGTCTGAGGAGAAGGCCAACACCACAAGATGAAGGGCCTGGGCTCCATCCCCGAAAGCATTTTGAGCGAGCATGGGAGGGAGTGGCTTTCTGCTCAACAAGCAGGAAATACAGCCACTAGGGGGCGGGGCGCTGGTGCTGGCCTGCGTTGGATTGCAGAATCAGCCAGCAGAAATCAGCCAGTGGACACGGCGCCAGGACTGACCGGCTGGATGGAGCCGGATCCACACCCTCGGGAGCACAGCTGTGGGCCTGGCCCTTGGCTGGTGCTGGCCCCTGGGGCACAGAGTTTAGAGAAAGTCTCTGGACGGGGCTCTCACAGCCAAGCCACTCAGGGGTCCAGGTAGCACCCCGGGCCTGCTGGAGCAGGTGGGAACAGAACATAGCCAGGTTGGGGTGCTCCCCACACCACAGCTCCCAGGAATGTCCTCAAGGCCCTGCAAGGCCATGGGTCAGGGACAAGTTCTGTGTAGTGCGAGGGACAGGAGTTTAAACCCTAATTTCAATCACCCTATGACAGGAAGTACTTAAAATACTCAGAGAATGACTTGACTGAGGAGAAATTTCCCAGCTTGAGAAGGCGAGATCAGGGGAGAGAAGATGGAGCCTCAGGGTGTTTTCCTTCAAATCACAGAGTGATGTTGGGCATTTAAGGAGGGGGACCGGAAGGCAGAGGAGGGGAGGAGGTAAGACAGGTCTTCCAGCTCAGAGGTCCTGATTTGAAACAATTCTATTACTTATACAATTAACCCATGCACATTGCAAACAAATAGAAAACACAGATTAAGAAGTCACTCAAATTACCTTTACTCCATAACTCAGAAGTAATTCCATCAAAATTAACATTTTGATGTATCTTTTTCCAGACCTTTTTAGGGAAGCAGATTTTTGCTGAGTACAGCTAAGGCGGCTCTGCAGCTTGCTTCTTCAACCCCCACCCATCATGGAGCTTCTCCCACACTGGAGCACAGAGGTCTGCGTCAGGGCTGCCAGACATGCCCTGTTGGGGGCTATTTCAAAAACCTCTTTTGTTTTAAACTATTTTCAAACTCAGAGAAGTTTGCAAGAATAACACAGCAGACTCTTGCATGTGTGTTCTACAGAACCATCCCTTTGTGACATCTCGTCACAAGTGTGCTTTCTCCTGTGCTGTTTCTGAGCTATATGAGCGTAGGCTGCAGCCCCACATTTCCGTCTCCTAAAAGCTCCGTTTCCTGGAGTAGGGCTAGTCTCCTCTGCCACCACCTTGCAGTGGTTACACTCTGGAGACATCTGCCTGTTACTTCAGCACCGACTGTCCCTCATATTCCAGCTGTGCAGGTTGTCTAGCTAAGGTGCTTTGTTTAACAAGAAAACAAAGGGCTCTTCATCCCAAGCAGTGTCTAACCTGGGGGCAGATTACACTTACTGGTCAGTAGGTCTTCATTGCCCCTAACTTAAACATTTCCTTTGGCCTCATCTTTAGGATGCTGACTTTTTTTTTTTTTTTACAAGGCAAGAGGCAGAGGCAGTGGGATGCATTGGGTAGTTCCTGATGAGATACTAAGGTCTCTGTCTACACTAAGGCCTGCATGTGCCTATCACACAGCTCTCTGCACATCTGGAAAAAATCCACAAACAGTCTGTGAATTAGCTATGCCACAGGGTGTATGTTGCTGAACATCTACAGGGACAAAGGCACCACGTACAGCACAGGTTGCTCGCAATAAGGATGCTGAGAGGAAGAAGCCAGATTTTAAAATGTACACCTCAAGATTTCAGATGCAGGCACTCCTCAGAATGAGAACTACGTCTGGAGAAAGCAAGCAGATGGGCAGCTGCCCCACGGTGAGAAAGGGCAGGAGGAAGGGGTCCCCAGGAGTGCTGAAAATGTAAGGGAGGAAGGGAGACAAGGAGTCCTGTCTCCACTGCAGTGCTGGCTTTGTGAGTGTGTGAGTGTGCCCACACTCAGCACATTGCACCCTTGAAGTATGTACGAGTATCCACCAGAAGGAACACAAGGGAGGAAAATACACTGATAGTTTAACAAATGAACCAGTCTCTGGACAGAATTAGTCTCTGCAGGATTAATGTTCATGCTGCTTTTCTTTGTGCTTTCCTGAATTTCCTCATTTCTGAAATGAACATGCTAATCTGTCGAGGTCATAAAAGTACTTTAGTGTGGAAAAAATAAAGAATCGGGTGAGAGAAATACAGAGACAGTAATCTGCACATCTGAGCCTTAAAAACCTGTGTGGGAAGAAAGTCAAGTAGATGGACTTCTCAGATGAGTGAAGAGGCCCTGTTCTTTCCAAGCCAGCAGGCTGGACGGTACCATGAGAGGGCTTTGCAAGGGCTGCAGGGAACACACATCTAAAGCTGAGGTGAAAAAAAAATTAATTAATTAAAAATAAATAAAGCTGAGGTGACCTGCAGACACGGCCCCTTGGCAGCAGGGTAATCACCCACTGTTGGTCCAGCTCCAGGGATCTCCAAGCCCAGGAGGGAGAGACACATCATAAGAGGAGGAGAGAGGCCACCCCAGGCAGCAGTCCAGGCTGAGCCATCCCTAGAACTACAGCTGTAGTCCTGAAGCTCACCCAAGATGCAGGCACTCCTCAGAATGAGAACTACGTGTTGGAGAAAGCAAGCAGATCAAGGCAGGCCCCTCTCTGCATGTCCTTAAAAGAACACATCAGGCCACATCAGATGCTGCCCTCCATCTAACCAAATATGGTCAAGCCCCATGCCTCTGAGATCCACTCCGGGAAATGTGAGCTCTGTGGTGCTGAGGGCAAGTTCTGAAATTATACTAATGGTAAAGTAGGGAGTTTTAAAAAACTTCCAGGACACTCATTTAACCCCCAAAGATTGTATAGTATTTGCACGAGTAGCAAGTGCTTTAATTACTTGAATATCAAAGACTTCACGTTTATCAAATGTTTTATGTTCATTTATCCAACCAAAAGTCAGGAAACATTGGTGACTTCAGCAGGTGCTGGAGTTTGGGACACAAGGAGTTGGCCCAGCCCAATATGGAAGCTCTCCTCTGGAGGCCAGGGAACCTTCATGGACCAGGTGTCAGCCTGAGAAGTACAGAAGGGACCAGAAGAGGCTACAGAGGAGAAAGCCCTGGCACAAGGTCTTGAGGGGATGCAGTCTCCCTGGTTAAACAAGGTAGACACTCTAGGCACAGAGGCTGAGGAAAGAGGACCCCTTGGTAAAGGCTGAGAGTTCCAGGAGGATGGAGAACAGGATGCTCCCAGGGGACAGTCCTGGGAAGAAGGGGACAGCTGCCACGCTGGAGCTAGGGGATGTGTGTGTGTTGCAACCTTGCAGCTGTAACCAGATGTGCTGGCTTGAGGGAGGAAAAGTGGCCTGTATGCCTCTGGGAGCTCCTGGGCTAAGCCTAGTGGGGCCTAAAGAGGCTGAGCTTGGGAACTAGGAAGCTCCTCTGCCCCGCCTTGGTTTTCATTCATCTCTCCATGGCTGTTTTATATTAGTTGGAAGTTTGAGTTCCAAGTGAAAGAAGTCCCACAAAATGGTTCAGGCTGGGAAGGGAATGTGTGACTCTCAAAAGTGGGACATCCTCACATACACTAGTGTGGTGGTCCTCAAGGACTTGAAGCAAGGTAAATCCAGTCCGTCAACAGAGGACAAGTACCACATGGCTCCACTAACATGAGGCACGTAAGCAGAGAATTCCAGACTTCATCTCCAGAGGCTGTTTACACAGTGGCAAAGATGGTGGTCTTCATCTTACATAATCTGCAGAGCTGATGGTGGTGTCCAAGAGAGCCATAGGCCTGAGTCCTGTCACAGAGGATCTGGGGATGACTGGCTGGCCCACTGCTGGCACCTGACCCCCTCCAGAACTGACTGCTAAAACCAAGGAGCAAATAACTCTGATTGACTAAGCCTGGGTCACGTGTCCAAACATAAACCAACCACTGTAGCCAGAGAATCAGGTACTCTGGCCACACCTCCCTGGGATGGAGCCAACCCTACCTGAAACTCTAGAAGCAGAGCAGGGTGAATTCTCACAGAGATGCTGGGCAGGCAGCCCCTTTCTTTTACAGCTTCTTTCTCTGCAGACCAGTTTTCTGTGTTTTCAGTTACAAAGGAGGAGAGATCTCTCCAGATTCCACTTCCTCCCCATTCAAGAAACATGAGTCCTCATCTGGACTCACAAGGCAGAGGGGATGATTAACAGTGGGGTTGGGGCCGGCCAGATAGCTCAGCAGACTATAGCACCTATGTAGGCAAGCACTTCGAGACCAGGGTTCAATCCCTGCAATGTTGTGCCAGCCCTGCCCCCAGGGCATGCTGAGCAGGCATGGAGACTGAGCATGGTCACTGGCCTGTAGTCCCAGCATTTAGGAAGCTAAAAACAGGAAGATCATTACAAGTCCAGTCTGTACAGTGAGACCCTGTAGACCCTGTACTAAATACATTAAAAAACAAAACAAAACACAGATGGGGTAGGGCCTCATGAGGCAGGTGTCCCACGGCAGACAGGTCTTTCTTTGTGAATCTAGGCCAGCACCAGGTCGCCGCTGGGAGTTTGCTGGATCTCTCCAGAGGGGCCTCCCAATGGCAGACACATTCACACACTGTAGGACAACCATGCCAGCTGTTAAGCCTCGTATGGATTGAGCGAGTGGATTTGGAGGTAGGAAACTAGTCGGGAAAAAAATGCTGAGATTCCCAGCTTGGAGAATAAGGAGAGGGGATGCTGCTGGCCAGGTCTGACTATGAAAGGCAGGTCTGGCTAGGGTGTGGAGGGGAGGGCAGGGGAGGGCTGCATCCCGAGTGTTGGTGTCAAGATGGCGCTGGACACCAGCTGGGAAGGAAGCCTGGAGCCTGAGATGGCGTGGCCATGGCTGGGACAGGGGCTCAGCCGTCAGCAGGGCAGCAGGACATGGCAGCGCATGAGCGCGCACGTGGAGATGCCGTGGGGGGGGGGTGCAGAGAGCTGAGGGTGGAGCCTGATGGGTAGTTGCCCTCTGTGCTCCTCCATGCCTGCTAGGCCTTGTGCCATGCACCCCAGTCACTCATTGTGGGCAGCTGAATTAGATAGAAAGATTCTAGGCAGCCAGACAGGACCAGGCCCTCAAGGAGACAAGATGGAAGACAAGGTGGCTTTGCAAGTTGGAAGAGACAGACACTCCTGCATGGGCCACACCTCAAGACTGAGACAAAAGGGAAACACAGCTACATACTTTCCTAGAGAGGGGCATCAGGGATTGATATTCTAAATAGGATTAATCACCTTGAAAGAGCCCAAATGGGTCACTAGGCCAACCCCCAACAGGAAGAGACCCTGTCCTGTATTCATTCCCGCTTTCTCACTTGCTACATGACTCATTTCCCCATTTGGTACTGGATTTTTTTTTTTTTTCTGTAACATGGAACATGCATTTTCCATCAAGTATTGAGATACTAAACTCTAAGTCCATACAGAATATGAAGAAGAAAAAAAAATTAAAAAATAGAATGAACACTTGCATATATTTACAAAGATATTTAGAAACCCATCCATATACAGTGTAGTAGCATTGTAGCATGACTGTCTTGTGACTTATTTTTGTCTTATTTTTTATTTACTACCCTTTACAAAAGGGCAGTATAGTAATAGCTGGTATGTCATGACAAGAAGTACATATGTAGAAGACCAGAATGGCAGGCATTTGGAGTGTGAACCTTCTATTACACTTTGTTAAATTCAGGGCAATTGCTTGGTTCACAGGTATCAGCATATATAGTTAGTCAGGGTGAGAATCCTACCATTTAACTGCTAGTTTCAAAAATCTCCTGATCATTGTGTTACCCATCTAGTGTGTACCGGATTTAATCAATTTTACTTTTTTTTTTTTTTTTTTTGTGGAACCAGGGATTGAACTCAGGCCCTTGCGCTTGCCAGGGAAGTTCTTATTCCACTGAGCCATCTCCCCTGCCCCTATGTAATCAATTTTACCTGAGCAATGGTGCTTATAATCTCATTGGTTAACCATGGTTTTGTCCTACCTCTTGTCCACCTAAGTGAGTTCCCATGTCTTTACCACCTTAGACCTGCCTCACCACATGGTTTTCCTCTATAAAAGTCCCTGGAAGAGACAGCTTCCAGGGGAACTACCCTCTCGGGCCCCCCTCCTGTCCCTCTCTCTTGGACAGGAGCTTTCTTTCCCTCAGTATATCTATTCTGCCCATAACCTCCATTTGTTCTTAAAATTCATTCTTCGGTTTTAGAGAACACAAACTAGTACAAGTCAGGTCCAGAGATCATTTTTCCCTATGTCATATTTTATTGGTGTCCTGATTAAAGGCTTAAGGATGGACCCATTGAAAATGCAGGTTTAGTTTTAGAGGCACAACTTGTGCAAAATATGAATAATTCAGAAAGTAAACAAGAGTCTTCCAGGATTCAAAAGCCATGGATTTTAGCTCACAAATAGTTCTTACTCATTAAACAAAAAACATCCCAGGCCGGAAGTGTGCTGGGTGTGGACTGCAGCTGAAAGCTGGCTGGGGGAAGGAACTCAGGGGAGGAGGAACACAGGAGGCAGCCAGAGCCTCCTGTGCAAACCATTAGGCTGAGGGGCACAGGTTCCATGATCCGGAGTTCCCTGTGTGCCAGTGACCAGCTCTCAGCAGACTCACATGGTGCTCGCACACCCTGCAGAGGAGAGAGCTCCTCTGCACAGCTCACCTGGAGGCACCAGTGCTGGCACCAGGACCCCAAGGAGGGAGCTGTCTGATGTCACCCAGAGCATTCCTGAGCCTCCGGTGTGGCCTGAGACACCGGGATGCCTCCACGTTACAGGAGAGAAAACTGGGGCCCATTTGAGTCATGTGACTGGGTCTCCATAGCACTGGCAAGAGCCTGTTGGACCCCACAGCTTGTGTCCCTTGGGGTTCAGAAGGACTTGGGCTCTGGCCGTGAGGTGCAGCCTGGAAAGAGGTGTGACGAGGTTACAGAAGGCTGAGGAGGACAAACAGATCAGGCAACAGGCAGAGCTGGGACACCCTGTGGGGCACCCAATGGTGCAGGTGACTTGAGGGGCTGAGAGTGAGCACTGCCAACTGTAGGAGATGGGGGTTCTGGTGTCAGGAGAGCAAGCTCAGTACATCGCGCCCCTCACATGTGCTCTACGGACAGGGACATCACTGTGCACGTGAGCACCCAGGATCCGAGGGCACCTTTTGAGGCAAGAGTGGCCTGGCTTGTCAGGAGCACCAAGCCTGTCAACGACCTCCGACCTCCGAGACTCACAGCCCTGAAGGTGGAGGATACAGCGCAGGTGGCCTCAGGTGCAAAGGAGGCACCATGGCCCCAGGCCATCTCCTCTGGAACTGCAACCTGAGCCTGCCGTGTCTGAGACCTGACTCAGGAAAGTCTTGATTTCCTCCCAGGTCTGCCACTTCCAGGGAACAGGAAGCCTGTGCAGGAGATGACGGGAGAGGTGCAGGAGAATCTGTGGGCTGGCGGTACTGGCAAGCGGCAGCAACACAAACCCTGAAAAGCGAGGCCGTCACCTGCCTGCCACCTGTTGTTCTTCACCCTGGTGGACAGCTCTGCAGTGAGCAGCAGAGGGAATTGATAGGCTTTTCAGCAATGGAGGCAGAGAAGCAAAAGTAAAAGATTGGAAAAGGCCTTTATTGCCATTGACAGGACATAGAGAGAATGAGGGCAGGCAGGTGGGAGGATCCTCTGACCTTAAACAGGTGGCACTGAGACTTTACGGACTTTGGCTGAGGGAGGAGTTGGAGGGGCAGGTTCAGTGACACACAAGGAGCTGATTGGGGTGTCCCTTGGGGAGGGCTGTGGGGTGGAAGAGTGAGCTGTGGAGGAGGTAAAAGGAAGTTGCATCTAGTGCTGGAGTGGGGAAGGAGGAGTAAGTGGTCTTTGTGAAGCTAAGCTGTTGTTCTGGGGATTCAGCTGTGTTGAACCAGGGCTATGATAGTTTAGCAGCTTATAGTTGGGCTGGAATTTACATTGCCAGCCCTGGGTCTGGCCCTCTCCCACCAGGAGGGCACTGGGGCTGCCCTAGTCTGTGGTGACACTGATGCAGCCTTGTTAGAACCAAAAAGCGGGCAGGGTACTGCTCACCTCATCAGAGGTGCTCTCCTACCCAGTGGGAGGAGGAAAACGCAAGTTCCATGACTCAAGATTTCAGGGTCTCTCGGGCTGCAGGGTCCCTGCTGACACTGTTGTAGGCAACTAAATTATTGTGATTACTTTTAAAAATGTTTTTGGGGCCAGGGAGATGGCTCAGTAGAATAAGCCCTTGCCTGGCAAGTGCAAGGGCCTGAGTTCAATCCCCAGTTCTGCAAAAATATTTTTTAGGGCCAGCCAGATAGCTCAGCAGACTAAAGCGCCTGCTTAGGCAAAGTGCAGTGCCAAGGTTCGATCCCCAGTGTGCCTAGCTGGCCCTGGCCCAGGGGCACACTGAGGTGGTGATCGAGACAGCATGTGGTGATATGCATCTGTAATCCCAGTGCTTGAGAGGCTGAAAACAGGAGGATCACTATGAGTCCAATCTACCTAGTGAGACCCTATAGACCCACCCTATAGACCCTGTTCTAAATACATAAAAAAAATTAATCTTTTATTTATTTGATACAGGGTCTCATTGCATAGCTGGAACTCGTAGTGATCTTCCTGTCTCAACCTCCCTTTGCTGGGATTACAGGACTATACCACCATGCCCAGTTTTGGTGGCCAGCATAATATGCCTGGTATTCTGAGGCCTGCACAGCATGCAGTAGTGGGGCTCTAACCCAAGTCCTTGTACTTTCTAAGCAAGCGCTTAGACTGCTGAGCTATTTCCCCAGCCCATCACAACTGAACTAGATAGAAATATTATTGGCAGTCAGACAGGGCTAGGCCCCCCAGGAGACAATATGGAAGACAAGATGACTTTACAACTTTGGAGGAGACAGACACACGTGTTGTGGTCTAGACACAGAGTAAACAAAGGCAGCCACTTCCCTAGGGATGGGCATCAGGGATTGATATTCTAAATAGGTATCAATCACCTTGAAAGAGCCAGAAAGTTACTACCTGATCCCCAACAGGAAGAGACCCTGTTCCTATTTATGCCTGCTTGCCACGTGACTCACTTCCCCACGTGATCCTGATTTAATCATTTTTACTTGAACAATTGTACATGTAACCTTATTGGTTGACCACAGTTTTGCCCCACCTCATACACACCCAAGTGAGTTGCCATGTTTTCTGCCTTGTACCTGCTTCACCACATGGTTTTGCTCAGTGAGCGGGCACTGCTCTTCCCCTGGGCGGGAGGGGAGGAGGAGAAACAGCCAGCGCCCGCCTTGCCTCTCAGGTCTCTTCTTTCTGTTCCAGAGCGAGGGCTAGACTCACTCTGCGAGATATACTGCGCGGCTCGCAGTCCCCTCTGAGCCCAGCTAATTACCTCTTTTATCAATTAAAAATATTTCCCATTAAGCCAAGGCATTGCAGAGAGAAGGCGCTTGCTTCTCCCTTTCTCCAGCTCCCCAGAACGCAGCGAGATAATGTCGCTGGTGTGGTTAATTTCAGGTGCACATCGGCTATTCAACCTGGGTGAATTTAATGACTCAGGACAGGACAGGCGACGAATGGCCCCATAAATCATTTCTAATAGCAAGAATAAAAATTAAAACTCAGTCTGAAGAACCTGATAACTGTGTGCTAGGCTGGAGATAGAATTCTCCACCCTGGCCCAGCCCATCTGGGGGACAGGGCTCCAGGGACTGCTCTGGGGGAGAAGGCTGGGCCCCCTTCAGTCCTTAAGGACTTACTGTGACAAAGGAATTCAGCTGAATTATCTGGTGATTCCTCCCCTGTTGCTCTTTCTCTTGCCCAAGCTCTTCTAGGGTGACCTGGGGCCTGAATGCTGCTCAAGAGGGATGGGCAGTGCCATCTCTGAGGCGCCAAGGAGTTCTGAGAAGTCTTTCCTGTTTCAGGGCTTAGGTGATGATAGACACATGGCATCCCCAGTCTGTTGCAGTCAAGCTGGGGGTGAGTGGACGGAGCACGTTCACCCTTGTGTCCACAGAACACAAGCGGAACACCCATCTTCCTTTGCCGCTCCTGCCTGGGGACACCATTTCCAAGGCTGACTCGGGCGGCACTTCCCCCAGGAAGCCTTCCCTGATGACAGGACTGCTTGCTTTCCCATCCTGGAACTTTCCTGTCCTGAACATCCTGGTGTCCCCTTTCCCTCAGAATATTGTACCAGGCTAGCCCTGGCCTTCCCACCTGGGTGTTAAGGTGCAATCATAGGCAACTGCACTTTCTCCTACAAGACAATCAGAGGTTTGCCAGGAGCCTCTCAGGGTCAGGGACTGAGGCCTGGGGACCACAGGTGGGTGCGGGGGTCTGTTGGTAGCTGGGGACTGCACTGATTCCAGGTGCCCTGGGAGACACGAGGAGGGGAAAATCGAGAGACTCCAGGGCTGAGCCCAGAGAAGGCAAGGCATGACGGGCGTTGGCATTGTGTTGGCAAGGGAGCTGCTCCAAACAGGCGTGATGCTGTGCTGGCTCCTCTTAGGAAGAGCAAAGCCGTGGGGCGCGTGAGCAGGTGAGATGCTGCCCCATATAATTTCCTGTCTGCCTGAACTGTGTGTAGTCATTTTGGAGGTGGATGAGTAGGAGACAGGTGACTTTAGTCAATTTAAGGAACAAAACTATTGGGTTTGAGCAGGTTGTGGGGTGCACACCTGTGATCCTAGCACTCAGGAGGCTGAGGCAGTAGGATCCATGTGAGCCCAAGGTCAGCCTGGGCTACATCTTGAGTTCAAATTCAGCCTAAGTCACATTGCAAGACGCTGTATCAAAACAACAATAACAACAAAAAGTTTGGTGCATTTCACTCGTATAGCCCAGAATTAGCTCACTGAACCCAGGGTCAGCAGAAGGACAGGAGTTGGAAGTTCATCTGCCCTGATGCCACGACCCTCAGCCTTGGTACCAACACCAGTGGGTGTAAGAATCTCAGGAACCTGATGGCCCCAGTTGCTCTCAGAATGGCAGATCTGGGGGCTGAGAGCTGCCCTGCAGGCCACTCACTGGTCTTCCTCTGAGAGCCCTCTCCATGCCATTGCACATGGGGCAGAGAGGGCACAGGGTGCCTCAGAGCTGTTGGGCTTGAAGGTCCCAGCACTGGTGAGTAGGAGAGACCCAGCCTGGCCCTTCTCCTGCTACCCAGGGGACAGAAGAGGAAGAAGACCACTCCTGCTGGACTCAAGCTGCCGGATGTGCAGTGGGCAGTGTTGGGGAGGAGCAGTTGGCAGCAGCCCTGCAGGGCAGCTGGAGACCCTGGGTGGAGTCTCTCTCATTTCTTGGGCTGGGAGAGCCCCTATATCACAATTCCATTGAATGCAGGACTCAGGAAACCAAGCCCAGAGCTATCCAGCTGCAGGCCTTGCAAGGCCCCAAGAAAGGCAGTGTTGATTCTCACAGCTCAGGGCTAAAAGGACACGGCCTGGGGCATCAGATGGGTGGGGCCCAGTGAGGCCCCAATGACAGCCCCTCATTATGAAGCTCTCCCCAACTCAAAACATCAAGCTCTGGGTCTGAGTGACTGTTAATATTATCCCTTAGTTACTGCAGACTAATCAAGCCTGACATTTCCTGAATAAGCTTATAGCAAAAGTTTAAATATAAGAGACAAACGGTATGATTTTAGGGCTCCAGGAGGATCAAAACTCTAACAGACCAAGATCTTCTCTGGGTAACCTGTATTCATTTATTTATCAAACAAAGGAAGGATGAAGAAAGGCAGGAATCTGAGCAGGGCCTGTCAAGGACCTTGAGAGTCTTCACAAAGGCTTCTCCAAGCAATACAAGGTGTTAACCTAGGAGAACTGAATCATCTCCAGGAAGTCTCCACCCTGGAGTGAGGTGTCTGCAGCTGCAGGCTTTATCTATTCTTTTCTTTTCTTTTCCTTTCTTTCTTTTTTTCTTTTTTTTTTTTTTTTTTGGCAGAACCAGGGATTGAATTCAGACCCTTGCACTTGCCAGGAAAGCACTTATTCTACTGAGCTATCTCCTTGGCCTCTGCAGGCCTTATCTAGTTAATTGCGTTGGAACCAGGTGTCCTTAGCTGTGGCCTTGTCTTGTCTCTTGAGGCCTCACGGCTTCACAGGCCATTGTAGGTCTGAGTGGGACCAGTGACTCCCAGAGACTCACTCACTAGGAGTCCACTACCCACCTCTGGTCAAGGGGTCTAAGCCTCCATCACAAGTAAGCATGGAAAACCAGTCAGTTAATTTAAATCCTCAGAGCCACTTGCAGTGGCCTCCATCCGCTGAGGTGGAGAAATCCTGATCCAGAGCCTGAAAGACCCTAGAACAAATTGCACAAGCCCCCTCCACATCCTCCGAGCAGGTCCATGGAGCAGAACCCTAGGGCCCAGGGCTGGCTCTACTGGGTCATCTCTCACAGGGAGTCTCTGCCCAGGTAGGCATGTTGAGAGCCCCTAACATTGCGGAGGCCTTAACCAATGCCTGTGTGCAGGGCTTAACCAAGGCCGACTGCAGGATCACATCAGGCACTTTTCACATTGAGTCGGTGGGAATCTGAGGGGAGGCTAATCCTCCATGACAGAAGCTCTGGCTTTAATTAAACTCTCATAACCAGCTCCTGTTACACAGGCAGGGAGCAAGAACAAACACGTGTCCTTTTCCAAGGATCCCTGAACCCCAGCCTATGATAACACGAACATTAGGGGGTCAGCAATGAGGGCTATTCCTGTCCTGAGATCACCAATGGCCTCCATGCCCCAGCATTTCTGAGACCCACATGAGACTCTATCCCATGAGATGCTCAGAAGTGAAGAGTTAGTCTCAGAGGCCCCCAGATCCAACTTCACCAATCCCTGGAAGTACTATGGATGAGCCTCGGCTTGAACATCATGCCCCAGTCAACACACAGTTGATGGGAAGGGCCCCTAAATGGAATGTCCCAGCCAGAGGCCCCACACTGCAGAGAACCAGCTGTGTCCCTGGAGAGTCCAATCTCAAGAGAGGGCTGGGCCAGGCACCCCAAGCCTGTGGAAGACCGCATTTCACCAGAGAATGGTTTCCCTAAGAGTCTCCTCCAACCATGGAAGCATGGAAGCACCACGCACCAAGCCATTGTCAACTGGAGGTGGGTGCAGGTGGATTGGACTTCAAATACCAAGCCTGCTGGTTGAGAGGGCAAGCAGAGGTGGAGTCCAAATGTCAGCTTTTAAAGCAGCTGTGAGACACAGCCCTTTGGAGAGATCTGGGCCGAGCTATAGCTGTGCTTTGAGGTGTTGGTTGTGTTGTTTTGATCCAGCCTAATAGTGTGCATGGGTTAATGGATTAATTGCATTCAGTGTGATATAGGGGAATGAAACTCCCAACCTGAAAGGTACCTGGAACAAGGTTGTGTTCTCTAAAACTGAAGTATGAATTTTAGGAATGAACAGAAGTTAAGAACAAAATATTTATTGGGAATAGCAAGCTTCTGTCTGAGAGAAGAACAGAAGGGGGACCTGAGCAGTTGCCCCAGGAAGCTATCTTTTCCAGGGATTTTATAGAGTAAAACCATGTGGTAAGGCAGGTCTATAATGGAAAACACAAGGTTGGCATGAGGTAGGACAAAACTATGAAATTTGGTCTTGTCAACCAATGAGATTAAAGCACTGCTGCTCAGGTAAAATTGATTAAATCAGGATCAAATGGGGAAGGAGTCATGTATGGAGCAGACATGAATACAGAGCAGGGGCTCTTCCTGTCTGGGGTTGGGTAGTGACTCATTTGGGCTCTTTCAAGGTGATTGATACCTATTCAGAGTATCAATGTCTGAGCCCATAGCTAGGGAAGCATGTGGCTGCATTAGTTCACTCTTTTCTCTTGAGGTCTGGCCCATCGCTGGGAAAGTCTGTCTCTTCCAAAGTTGCAAAGTCACCTTGTCTTCCTTCTTGTCTCCTCAAGGGTCTGGCCCTGCCTGACTGCCTATAATATTTCTATGTGATTTAGCTGCCTACAACAAGCAGGCTATTTTTGCCTTCTCACACTGCATGTCTCTCTGGGCTGTCCACCTCTTGGCTTCCTTATCCCTGGCTCTGGCTTAGTCTTAGGGTTGCAGTGCTCTGTAATTTCTCCTGCTTTGGACTCTGCAGTGCTATTTCTATTCTTATGATCCCACCCTGCTTACCTACTTAAACACCACATCTGTACAGCAGTCGCAGACCACTCATGCCTTCTTTCTTCCACATGTGGCATCCACAGAACCCTGGTATAACCTGCAGCCCTGCAAGGGAAGTTGCACAGAACCGTGGCTGGAGTGCAGTGGTATGGGCAGAGAGAGCTCAGGGATGCTGCCTCCCTCGGTCTGAGAGGTCTTCTAGGCTGTACCTTCTGGCAGGCCGTGGACTAGAATATACTCACAGGCAGCTGAGCCATGCGTCAGGCTGCTGGGGACGGGGTGGCCTCACTCCACTTGAGGGGTCTCAGGGGTCTCAGTCTCTCTCCAGCTCCTGCTAGCCACTGATGGCTGCTGCTTGCCTCGCTGGCTGGGGTCAGGTCCCAACTGTTTTTACTTCTACATGTAAATACTACCGTGTTCTGTGAAATATTACTGCTTATTGCTGTGCTCTGCTGCTCACTAAGTCTTTCTGTGACTGGTTATTCCTTATGGCATTGCTATTAGGTCAGTGACTACATTTTTATTTCCAAGATTCAAATGGTGTATTATTTCACCTGTCAGTTTATTTTGCCTCCCACCCACCATTCATCTTCCCCTGGTTGACAACCTTGGTGTTCCTCCAGGAAGTTCACCCTAACCTGACCTTCAGCTGCCTGATTTGGGCCCTACTGTGTGATTTGGAAACTGTCCATCCCCAACCCGCTGCCACCCATCCCCTAACCATGGAGCTGGAGGGGCTCTCATTTTTCTCCCAGAGGTGCTGGCTGTGTCTGGGGACACTCTTGGTCATCAGAGCTGGAGCTGTGGGACCAGCACTGTGTCACCTCTTGTGCAGGTTGGAGAGCTCCACCCAGGGCCCACCTTCACATGGCGGGAGAGTGGCTGGGCAGCAGAGAGGGGACCTTCCTGGCCCTCAAGGGCCCTTCTGATAGCCTTTCTGATGGCCTCATTCCCACGCCAGAGCCCAGGCCCATCCCACCCACACCTGCTCTTGCGTCCAACTCTGCTTCCTGCCTTGCTCCTTTCTGTTTACTGTGCTGTCTCATCACCGCACTGGGCACAGGTCCCAGATCCAGTCACAAGCTCCTTTGGTGACACTGAGCAAGCCAGGTTGTCCCGGTGAACCTGTGTTTCAGCCATTTCTTTCTGAGATAGAAGTACTGGATTTTTGAGATGTGACTCCCCCACATATCCAGGTTCTATTCTAGACAGAACATTCCAGGGTGACCTTTGGGGAGAAGCCTCTGGGAAGATCACCTAGAAGCCACAACAGTGTTGTGGGCAGCTGAATTAGAAATATTCTAGGCAGCCAGACAGCACCAGGTCTTCAAGGAGACAAGATGGAAGACAGAGTGACTTTGCAACTTGAAGAGTCAGACCCTCCCATATGGACCACAACTTAAGACAAAAGAGAAAACAAATACAGCTACATACTTCCCTAGGGATGGGCATCAGGGATTGATATTCTAAATAGGTACCGCCTTGAAAGAGCCCAAATGAGTCACTAGCCCAACCCCCAATAGGAGGAGACCCTGTCCCATATCCATGCCCACTTGCTACATGACTCGTGACTCACTTCCCCATTTGGTACTGGATTTAATTAATTTTACCTGAGCAATGGTGCTTGCAGTCTCATTGGTTGACCATAGTTTTGTCCCACCTCATGCCCACCTAAGCAAGTTCCCACGTTCTACACCACCTTAGACCCGCCTCAACACATGGTTTTCCTCTGTAAAAGTCCCTGGAACAGATAACTTCCAGGGGATCACCTACTCAGGGTCTCCCTCCTGTCCCCTCTGTCTTGGACAGAAGCTTTCTTTCCCCCAATAAATCTATTCTGCTTATAATCTCTATTTGTTCCTAAAATTTATTCTTCAGTTTTAGAGAACATGAACTTGTCCCAGGTACTTTTTAGGTTGGGAGTTTCATTTTTCCCCTATATCATTTGAAGATCATCACCCAAGACCAGCTTTTCTCCCCATGTCAACAGGATGAAGAGAATCCTGATCACATGTGAGGCCACCAGGTACCCAGGACAGAGACTTACACACCTTCCTCTCCATGATGGGGGTCCCCACCCCTTTGAGTCTTGGTGACCCAGGGGCACCTCTGAGAAGGTGTTGGGAAATGCCGATGCAGGAGACTCAGTCTCAGAAGAGAGCACAGGAGCAGGACATGGAGAGCCCCAACAGACCCCAAAGTTCCCTGGCACTCACTGGACAGAGAGAGAGCAGCTGTAAGCAACCTCCACACCTGCCATGCCCGGGCTGGTGCAAGGCCAGCATTCAGGTCTGGGTGGCACTCCCACAGCTGTGTCTCATTCAGCTGCCACCACCAGGGCATCTGCCCTCCAGAGACACTAGAGTGACCTCGGCCACTGATCACAGCAGCCATGCAGTTGGATAAAGGGGGGACACAGCCCTGCGTGCTTCCTTCCCCTGCTGAGGGAAGCCTACTCCAGGGTCACATGGAAGCCAGCACATAGAGTTGAGGGGGAAATCATTGTGTGGGCACCCAGTTGGGCATATCCAGTGCTGAGACAGCCCCAAGCTGTGCTCTGGAAGGGGCCTAGCCCCTCACCAACACGGGGTGGTCGCACAGGCCAGCAGTGGGTGCTGTGTACTGAGAAGGTAGCATCCTAGGTTCCTGGATGCTCCAGGCCCTGTGCTGGGTCCTTGACACCAACTGGTGCTGGTGGCAGTGGTATCCCAGCTTGATTCTACCTCGTGTAGCTGAAGCCATTGAACTGTGTCTCACAATGGTCTCTAGACCCTGTAGTGCCAAGTGGGCTTGGGTACATGGTGAGCTCAGAGCTGGTGCTGGATGCAGCATGTAGGCACTCTATGAAGACCACAGTGGCCATGTGGATGAGAACGCTGGCCTTGGTGACAGGAGGCAGTGGCAGCACTTGAGGCTCTGAGCAAGACAGGGTCCCTGTGAATGACATTGGGGATGTGTCCCCAGACCTGAAGATTTGGGCAGCGTGGCCTTGAGCTCTAGGACATTGAGCAGCTCCTCTGGTGCAAAGAACATTTGCCTCCTTGGTGAACAAAATCCTAGATTTAAAGGAGGACTCTTAAAATGCCTTACACAGTTTTTTTTTTTTTTTTAAAGGAAAGTTTTCAGGTCTTGCTAGAATTACGGCTTCTAAAACAAATGTGGCCTTGGGAGAGATCAGTCCTCCAGCACAGCTGGCAGCAGCAGCTCAGAGAAGTTTGGCAGCCTTCAGAGGGCTGCACAGCAAGAAAGGGGGAGTATTGGTGATGCTCTTAGCCTCTTGAGAAGTGCTGCTACCCAGATGAACAGCCCTGGCCAGGAAGCCTCTGCCTTTCTATTTCTGTTTCTCAGCTCCCAAGACAGGCATCACCATGTCCCCTGAGTAGCTCCCCTCACTGTCCTTGCGCTCAGCTGCCCAGGTGGGTGGACAATGGCCACATTTCCACCTTTGGAAACTGAGCATACATTTATGAATAGCCTGTGAAAAGCACCAGCCTTCCTGTGGCACCATTAAAATAAGTTTTAAATGATCAGATGACCAACAAGCGCAGTTTCCCAATGTAGTCTCTCTGTGAAATGCGGCATGTGCTCAGAGTTTAATTAACTTAATGCTGGCGGAGTGTGGCAACATAGGCCTGTAATCCCAGTACTTGGGAGGCTGCGGCTGGAGGATGGGTGTGAGTTGGAGACCAGCCGAGCCACCTAGTCTGCTCCAGGTCAGCCTGAACCTCACAGCCAGTATTAGACTTTTGGTGCCACAGAGAAGCAGAAGTAAAAGGGTGGGGAGGGGGAGCCTTATATTAACTGTGAAGACACGGAGAGGATCAACGCTAGGGCGGATGGGGGTCCTCCGACCTGAGATAGAAGGCTGAGGCTTGCTAGGGGCGGAGTTAGAGGGGCAGATTCAGTGACACAGAAGCTGGTTGGGGGCTCCCTGTGTTCCCTAGGAAAGGTATCCAGGACTGGAGTGGGGAAGAAGGAGGAAGTGGTCATTGGGAAGATAAGCTGTTGTTTTCCCTGAATTTCCCTAAATTCAGCCATGTTGAGTCAGGGCCATGATAATTCAGCAGTTTGTACTCAGGCTGGAATCTGTCAGCGAGACCCTGTCTCACAAAAAGAAGAAGAAGAAGAAAGAAGAAGAGGAAGAGGAAGAGGAAGAGGAAGAAGAAGAAGAAGAAGAAGAAGAAGAAGAAGAAGAAGAAGAAGAAGAAGAAGAAGAAGAAGAAGAAGAAGAAGAAGAAGAAGAAGAAGAAGAAGAAGAAGAAGAGGCAGCTCTGACATCACACTGGGGAATTAGGTCGAGCGTGCTCGGGGCCACCCCTGCAGGGTGGTACAGTCCTGCTGGAGTGTAGTCCTGGAACTTGGAGCTGCAGAGCCGCGATTTCTGACGCAGAGTCCACAGACAGCGGCAGGTGCTCCTCCTCCTCTTGTTTTTTTCCCAATTAAGCCCCAGAGAATCCTCTTCTTGTAACCCATTTTAAGCAGTAAGAACTTTCCTCCCTCTATTTTCCTTCTTAATCACCAGCAAATCCCCGTCTGCTATTAAAACGCACACCATGAGAGTTGGGCAGCGTGTTAATCAGGCTGCACAGCGCTGGGACTAATACCCTTGCCCGGAAGGGAACGCAGAGGAGCGGTGTGCGCGGATTAGCCGCGTTCACATGGGGCAGTCGAAATAATAGCTTCCAGCAACCTTCAGAGGCCAGCAATTTGCTTCTAAAGTTCAGAAGATTTTAACTAATGCAAAAACCAGCCTCCCCCACACTTAAGCTCTGCAAAATACCCGTTTACTTTGGGTATAAAAACACCACACGCAGAAAAGCGGATCTGGCCTACTGGTTGCCGGAAGCATCTCGGACAGCCCCTTGGCGCAGGCCAATTTCTAACTACTTTTCTGCCGGAACAAAAGAGTCCATCCTGAGGTCACCCACGCTGAGCTCTGTTAAAAGTTAGCTGCCACAGCTCTGTCACTGAGATGCAAGAGAAGGTTGTCAAATCGGCCCATCTGTTGGAATTCTGCAGAAAGTGAGGTGTCGAGGCTGGAAGTGTTTCCTAGCCCACCATTTCATCCGCTAGCTCGACTTGGCAGCCTTTGGAGCCGGCTACCAGCAAGGAAGCAGCGTGGTCAGCCAGTAGACCTGGAGAATCTGCTTCTTGCTGTCTGTTTAGGTCGAACACCACCCTGGAGCTGTTGTTCCCTCTGGAAGATGAAACTGAGAATCCATCAGCTCCCTCAGCAGAACCTGCTTAAGAGAGGGTGACACTGAAACCCACGTGTCCTGCAGAGGCTTCCCTGAGGCCTCTGGCTCTCACAGTGGGGGCCTCGGCCCCTCCCCTGATGGCAGCGGCTCGGGATCACCTCCATGCACTCCTATTCCACGCATCTCAACCCCGCAGCTTGGTGCTCAGAGGGCACTGTTGGGGGCCGACAGGTGAGGCTTGTAGGGAGGACTTGAGCTTCCCGACTATGCCTGGAAGGGGACGCAGGGATGGACGCTTGCCTTCGCTACTTCCCAGCCCCTCCCCACCACATCCTGCTCCCTCCTCCCTCCCAGTCGGCTGGCCGCTAGGTCGGGTTCCCAAGAACCAGCGCCAACAGTAGCTCCCCCCCAATAAGCTGATGCTGTGAAACTGTTATCATCCTGGACAGCCAGGTCACAGAGGGCCGGTGGGAGAACTCAGACCCTCAAAGACCCCTGGAGGCTGACCACAGCCTTACCCTCGCTCAGAGACACCCTCTCACGGCAACACCTTGGGGGTGCTAGGGACACTTGCTGGTGGGAAGCACAGTCCAGACTCCTGTCCTGGGGTGAGAGGAGCATTGGTCATCTGGGATCACACGGAACAGACTCTCCTGAGCTCCTTGAGTCCTGTGAGCTTGGGGAGGTCGCTGGCCTCTGTTGACCTTACACCACACATAAATCACACTCAGCACACAGCTGTCCTCAAGCACCATCATTATAGGGAACCTACTGGTTGGAAGAGAGCACTTGTGTCTTACACCCTGGAAACATCTCCAAACGCTTTTTTATTCTGTTTGGTCTGCCATGGACTTGTCTTGGAACTCACAACAATCCTCCTGCCTCAGTCTCCTGAGGATAGGATTACCATCGACACCCCCGGCTATCTGAGAATGCTTTCAATCACATTTTGAAGAACGAAAGTGAAGCAAAGAGGGCCAGCGACTAAGCGCCTGCCTAGGCAAGTGCAGGGGCTGGGGTCTGATTCCCCCACCACATGCTGAGCCAGCCCCACCCTTAGCCACTGAGTCTGTCACTGAGTCTGAGCGTGGTGGTTCAGGCCTGTGAACCCAGCCCTGGGGAGGCTGAAAGCAGGAAGATCACTATGAGTCTGAGCTGCATAGTGAGACCATGTTTCAAATATATTAAAAAAAAAAAAAAAAAGTGAAGCCAAGAGAGGCAGATGAATGCAGGAGCAGAGCAAGGTGCTCCTGCTGTGGGTCAAAGTCCTGCCTGAAAGTCCTGCCCATGGGGAAGACTTGTTCAGATCTGAGTGTCTCTCCTGTGAGCCTGTGGCTGGAAGTGCATGAGTGCACCTCGACTCCTGAGAGGCTGCACATGGACCCACTCTGGCATCACTACCACAGCCTGACTGACGCCCATGACCATGCGTGGATAGGAGGCTTCCCACAGGACTCGAGCCTTGCCCAGCCGTCTGCATAGGGCTGCATGAGCTCCCCACTTCCCCTTGAGGGTGCCTGGCACTTGGGGCTGGCTTCAGCCTGGAGTGTCTGTACTGTCCACGGCATGAGGAGGGCTCCCAAGGAGTTGGAGCTGGGGTCTGCAGGAGGCTGGGCCATCAGGCTTCAGGCCAGAGGAGGCCGTGATGCAAGCCAAAGCACAGAGGTCAGGCAATTGCTGTGCAGACCCTCACAGGGCTCTGTGCTGCCTGCTGGCAAGACACTCAGCGCGATGGCCTCTTTGAGCTATGTCAAAGTGAGTGGTCCTGCTCTTAACCTCCTCTGCAGGGAACCAGGATGAACGCAGTTCAGGCCCCAGAATTCGCGCAGAGCTCTACTCAAGCAAATCTGAAAATGGGAAACATGCAATTTAAATTATAAAAACAGTTAAAAGACTCTGATGATAGTTGACATAGCAATTTAAGCATGAAGATGAAAATAGCCAAATAAATTCCCAGATGTGAGTCTAAATAAAAACTTTAAAAATCAGCCTTTTGCTATCTGTGCTAATCTAGAAATTCACAGGGACAATTATGTTCTGCGCTCTACAGAAACATTTCCGGTGCCTTAGGAACCACAATGCCCTTGAAATTATGATCTAAAGTGAAATATTGCGTCGTTTGCAAGTTATTTTAAAAGACCACATATGGCACTAACAGGCATCTATGGAAGTATGATAAATTGCACATAGAAAACAAATTATGTAGCAGTTCTTGGCATTTTTATTAGCTTAAAAATGATTTCAGCATTGACATTTTGCACAGTGAAATGAAACACAAATAGAATTAGGAGACATCTTGGTGCTGGTTCTCAGATCCATCTTTCTCAGTTCCGGGTTTTCTGACAAGGGCTTGGCTGCTAGAAGCAAGGACCCTCTGCATCTCAGCCTGGCCCTCGTTCTACTCTGCCTCTTGCCAGCTCCATTGCCTGGCCGGGCCCTTCCCAGGTCTGACTGCAGCTTGGTCCTTCCACATGCAGAACCAGTGAGCCCAGCACACCTGACCTTGGTAAGCAGAGTCCTTGCTGCAGCCTCTCCCAGAGGTGCGCTCACTGCCAAGCTGGGGCACCGCTGCCAACCTGAGTGTCCCCAAGACCCACTGCCTGAGGCCCGTCCGCGTGGTGGCGCATGCCTATAATCCCAGCACTAAGGAGGCTGAGGCAGGAGGATTGTTGTGAGTTCAAGACCAGCCTGAGCTACAAAGTGAGCTTAAGGCCAGCCTGAACTGCATAGTGAGACTGTCTCAAAAAGACAAAACAAAAAAAAGCAAACAAAAAAAAAGCAAGATAAAATAAAACATGTGACCAACACTTTGCCAGCCCCACTTCCCCATACATAGCTGTAGAAGACTCTTTCAGGTCCTCGTCTCAGTTCAAAAAAATCAATATTTGTAATCCCAAGGTTACGTTATTGGAATCCTGTCAAGTTGATTCCAATCTACCACTTTCCATGTAACCCACGGCGAAAATTGAAGACAATAAATTATATCTTTAATCATCGGGGAGTCAAGGGGCTCTAGGTCCGGCTACGAAGATGGCTTCCCGGAACCAAGAGGCCTCACCCACTTTTTATTCAGTGGGGGAGTGGCTTGAGGAAGATTGACTGAGAATCATGGGAATTAGGTGACTACTGTGAGTTGAGTTAGGCAGGTGGCCTAAATTTACCTCTGCCGTATGCAGAGAGGATATGCGGAAAGTGATCTGCATTATATAGTGTTTAATGTTTTGGAAAGTCTGGTGCTTCAACTTTGATGTAATCTTTCAAGCCCCAGGAAGTCATAGCCTCTTTCTCGAGGCTCGATCCCAGATGACAGCGCGGTGCATTAGCTCTACCATCCTGTCTCTACCCGGCTCGCATTAAGGAGCAGCAAGTTTATCAGGGAAACACACATGCCTCCTTCAAAGACCATCACCGTCACCTCAGTTAGACCAATACACATTGCTTAAGGCCAATTGAAGGATAAACAGAAGTCCTAGCCAGCTCTCTACATAACAATACAAGGAAATAGGATCAGGCTCAGTCAAAATGGAGACAGTCGCTCTTCTTTCAAGGAGAGCTGCTCAGTGGGTCCTCCACACATAGTGACAATCTGCAGATGCCATGTGCACTCTAGGAGGCTGAGCCAGGATGATCACAAGTGTTAGCAGCTTAGCAACTTAGTGCAGCTTTGTCTCAAAATAAAATATAAAAGAGGACTGGGGCAGTAGCTCAGCGTGCAGGCCCTGGGATCAGTCCTCAGGGCCACTCATACATAAAAGAGTGCAAGTACCTCTGAAAGGAACCCTGGTGTTCAGAAGCAACAATTCCCCTCAACTTTGAGTAAGTCTGGAAATGTTTAAAGAAAAGACTGAGACTTACAAAATGGTTCACAGTTTGCCTTTTTTCCCAGACATTTAGAATCTCAAAGAAATTCCAATTTTAATTTGATCTTGATTGAAAATTTTAATTTATGGCACCCATGTCAATGCAAAGCTTTACAAACTCCATACAATCATCTGTACGACTCTCTGACCTGCTTTTCATTTTCCTTGAACTTGTAACTCAGAAGTCTACAGGTTTCACAAAATTGTGATTTCTCTAAAGACCATTCTCTTTTTTTGCCACTGTATGTTTTACCTTAGGAGTGACTACAACACTAAGAAAATGGGGCAAGGAGCTAATTCTGTAGATGACACAGGTTTCCAGGCAGTCCTTTCCCATGAAGTCAATTGAACCTCAGAGTGGTCCCATGCAATAGACAACCTTTTCTTCTCTGGCATGGAGCCAGAGACCCTCACATACAAAATAACTGCAAGCAAAGTCTTGGAGTGGGCAAGCGAGTTTGGGCACTGTGTTGGTCCACGACACACGCGCTGTCCCGACCTAGGGATGCCGAGGAGGAGATCCACTAAGAAATGCGTGCAATTCATCACCAATTGGTCCTTCCAAGCAAATGTAGCTTGACACCTCCAGAACAAGCTGAGAATATAACCAGGAACAGAACAACCGGTCAAGGTTACAAATGGAGAAAATTATGGTTCTGGTCTTCACTACTAGTAGGGTGGCAGACATCAGCCAAGAGCCTTAGGGAGAAAGGAGAAAAATCCTTAAAAACAGCCCTGTATCCTGAGCCAAAAACTTGGTGCCGAGACTTCAGAAAACAGCAGACACAGAAACACTGGGTGGTATCTGAGACCAGGACATAAGGCCACCCCTCCACAGGGGGCCTGGGCTCTTCCTGGCAGCTGCTGACCCATAGTCAGCAAAGGCCAGACCTCTCCAAGTGAGGCCAAGATGACATCAACCTGGATGTCAGTGAGTGTGCAGAGACGCAAGGAGGTCAGTTGTTCCAGAAAGCAATGCTGCTGTGATTCCTCTATGCAAGTCTGTGGGCCTGGAAAGGTGCACACTGTCCTCAAACTGTAGACTGCAAGACTGACCACATGGGGACAGAAGCTGGGACGCCTGGCCAGGAGGACAGGTGGTGTTGGGCAAGAGGAGACCGGGTCTCTGCAGTAGATCTGGGAGATGGGGAATACACTGGGTCTTGGGCCTGGAGGAGAAATGATGGCCCTGTGTGGTCTGACCTGAAAAACCGAAGCTGCTCCTGCGGAGGCTGTCCTCTGCTCTTCCCACAGGGTCCAGGCTGGGTGTGTGTGCCCTGGACCAGCAAGCCACCACTCTCAGTGCCCCTCCCCCAGAAGCAGCTCCTGGCTGTCTGCACCAGGACAGGGTGCAGGAAGTAGCTAGTCCTGTAAATGACCTTTCCCCTAACAGCGGATGTCCATTTCCTTAGAGAACCCATCCATGGAAGCTGGCCACTCCCCCACCACCCTTGAGTCCTCTCCCAGAAAACTGGTGATCACTGCTCTGCCAAGCCGGAAACGTACAAGACTGATAAAATCAGTCACTTGATTTTAATCTTTCTGTGACATCCACCCATCTGAGTCCCCTGACACCGGGGAAGCCTGGGACAAGGGCTCCAATCTGACACTGCTCTGGGGCAGGGTCTGGGGAATCTCTCAGTCTCACAGTTCCTGGGACCAGGCAGTAACTTGGGTCTGTTGCTGGCCCACACCACACTTTTCTGTGGAGCAGGTGCTATTCCCACGACCTGGACAGCGAAGCACCTTCTCTGCTTGTCGGCAACACCAACGGCCTCAGCGGGTAAGTCAAATATAGCCCCTTGTGCCCTGCTCTAGTTGTGAGCAAGGAAAATACACTTGCACAGTGGCACACTTCATCCACAAGAACAGAAGAAAGACACAGGACACCAGGGACCACAGTCAGCCATCGGTGGTGTCAATGCAACAGGCAGATGTGTTGCCCCATGCTGCGCAGTTTATCTGCACACTCTGACCCCAGCCCCTGCCACAAAGCTGGACACAGACAAGGTGCTCAGTAAAGACCTGTTGAGCAAATGGGAAAAGGCTCTGGGAATCTCCTCAAGGAGGCTTCGAGAGGTTGTCAAGCCCAGGGGTATCCATGTGTCTCCAAGCCAATTTCCTGGAGCTCACATCCTTAACCACTTGCTTGCACCTTTTAATGAAAAATATTGCTTGAACTCAGGCTTCACACCAGACATTGTTGCAGGGCCAGGCACTGGGACAGTGACTGCATGGTCTTGACTGAGTATAGGTGCAAGGGAACCAGAAAACATCAAGCTGTGCTTGGTAAGGGTACAGGGTGGCAGGGGAGATGGGACCACTGACACAGTCATTAGCAAACTGAGGTAGATGCAGGGTGTAGATGACCATGTCTCCCTTCTGCCCAGTGTGGTGGGGCTGGGGACACCTAGGAGACCCCCAGCTCTGGGCTCAGACAAGTCCCAGAGGTCACTTAGCCATGCAGTTTGGGCCACCTGGTCTACAGCACATGTTCTCCACCATTTGATTGCGTTCTGGCTCTACCAGTCTAGAGCAATCCTGGAGACACATACCAGAGATGAGTTGTGTTGAAAAGAATTCCCATCAGCACCAGGCCTTGGCTGGCTGAGATCCACATAGCAAGCCTCTCCACATACAGGGCAGCCAGGTCACCCCTTCCCCTCTGCAGCAAAAACCCTGTCCTTGTCCCTGTCCGTAATCAAGTACACACTTAGTGCTGACTTAAAGGGTGAGGCCTAGGGCCAGACCAGAACTTCCCTGACCAGGGCTGTCTCCTAAGGCCCCTTCCTGTAGCTGCTCCTCTAGCCAATCTGTGGATCAGGGTACAAAATTGACAGGGTGGCCCCTTACCCTCAGGCCTGACAAGTGTTGAAGAACCCCTTGGCAAGTCCCAGGCAGATTCCTTCACTCAGAACACTCACTGCCGTGTATGTGGAGAGGCTTGCTATGTGGACAACCTCATGGGAAAGCATGGGGCCAGACACTGGGGGACAACGCAAATGCAACAGAGTGATGGCGTTCTCTGCCAGGGGGAGCATCTGGTAGAAGCACAATACCCTGGGCACTGTCTTGATCACTGGGACAAAGTACCCTGTACCCCCAGCTTTAAAAAGGAGAGCTTTATTTTGGCTCATAGTTCAGGTGCTTTGGTCCATGGCTGGCTGGCTCAGTCACAGAAACAGCTTGGCAGAAGGGTCTGCTGGAGAGGAGCTGCTCAGGGTATGGAGGCCCGGAAGCAGAGAGAGAGAGGGGAGCCCCAAGGAACAAGCAGGTGCACTCAACAGGCCACGCCCCAGGCACCCCTCTAAGCAGGCCCCTCTTCCTCACAGCACCCACAAACCCAATCTCTTTCCTGCCTCTGAGAAGCATCCAGATATAAACACCAACATGTCAATAAATTCCAAATGAGGCAGCTGAAATTAATATGAAGAGTATATTTTATCCAAATATATATATCCAAATATTATCATCTCAACATGTAATTAATGTAGTTTTTCAGGAGATATTTACTCAGACGTGGGGTGCAGCCACAAGAATTATTACAGCCCAGGTCCTCTGAGACCTGTTTCCAGGGCCCATCCAGAGGTACCAATTATGGTGCTGGAGATCCCAGGATGTTCCCTTCCTCCTCTTGGAAAGGAGCACCCACATTCAGAACCTGTCCCCTCCTATACTCAAGGGACAGCAGCCCAGGACTCTTCCTGGTGTATGGACCCAGTTGCCCTTTAACCCATATGGACCAGCCCATCTGTCAGGTATGGAACAGACCTGAGAGACTGGGCCATGTGGGACCTGTGCCTGGCCAGCACCCAGCTGCCCATCCAGAGCCCTGCCTGGGGTCCTGCTACCACTGCTTTTACCAAGGGCTGGAAAGAGGCCATGGTATCACCACCTAGCCCCAAAGCCACCCTTCCCAAATGCTTTCCCAGTGATCTCTGCTGAATTCCACTCCATTTCCCATATCACACCATTGATTCTGATGTAGAAGACACTTGGAGCAATAGTAGCTATCAGAAACTCTGACAAGTGACAGCAAAACCAATCAAAGGACAATAAAACACTTAGTGTTCAATTATTTAAATGCAAGATGGCCAAAAGTTGCATATGGTAATATAACAAGAAATACAAAACAATAATTTCATCAAATTTATTCACGAACTGACCGGTTAAATGGCACCTGCCCGAGTCTCACGTGGGACTGTCAGAAGGTCATAGATGTGTGGCCCAAGTGGCTCTGCCCAAATGATTCTGGGCATTAATTGGTAAATGGTTAATTAACTTAGGCAAGCTGCAAAGGGTTGAACGCCATGTCACCCCATGACTGGACTCAGCAGATGCTGCAGGGCAGGTTTCAGACTCTCACCCAGTGTCGCATGTTGCCCTGCTCCTCTCTCCCTTCCTTACTTATCCTCAGACGTCTTGGGGTCTTAGTGCCTTAGCACCACAGAGTTCTCATCCAAATGAAGAGAAACTGCCTCTTCTTCCCACGCCCCACCCCTTCTTTACCAATTGGCCAGAACTGGGCACATGGCCACCTCTGAGCTGATCATTGCACATGACTGCTAGCTTCTCCAACTGGGTTAGGCCAATCAGAGGCCATCCTGGAAGCTAAGGAAGGACAGTTCCAGCCAAATAGTAGGGCTGGCAATGGAGAAGGATGGATTCCCTGAAGGAAAGCCCCAGGCCCGAGAGAAGCTAAGGTGGGTGTCTGCGAAGCCCTGACAAATTTTGTCCACCACAACTAAAATGGCGCACCCACTCTTGTTCCTTTATCTTGCCGGATGTGTATGTATTCAACTGGAGAATTGCTGGATTCTCTGAGACTTTCAACTATGTCACTCAAGATTAATTTTGGTCTCTCTGGAGATCTGTCCTGGCTTAGACTCCTTAGTGTCTAAGTGTGTGGCATTGGACACAGCGGTTCTCCTGTCCTGGATTTCCCAGACTGCTCTGCTAAAAGCCAGTGTCCCAGAAATATTAGGACACAGAAGCTGCAGAAGAGCTAAAAATTGCAGTCGAGTCTGCAAACAAAGCTCATGTGCTAGCCACTTGCACCCAGAAACTGCACAAGGAAAGTCCTCTCTGCATGAGGCAGGCACATCCTTGGGGAACAAAGAAAGCAACCCTCAGAGAGCTCGAGGTGTCAAATTCCTGTGAAGGATTCTTCCAAGTAATTTTTTCCTAAGCTCCTTCTGATGACAATCCTGAACCCTGTGCAGAGGGGACTCTGAGGCTCATGAAGCTTCAAATATTCTGAAAAAATAATGCTTCTCAATCCTAAGGTGTTCCCAGTCACTGGCTGCGCAGAGCTGTCACATGTCACGCTCATTTGAAAGACAAAATGTCCTCCAGAGTTTAGAATCCAAATGTCGCAGTTACTGAAGTCAACAACTAGCAGCGTCCGCCACCACAGGGCCTGTGTCTGTCCTTTTCAGTGCACCTGCCCCCTCTTGCAGTGAGGTAGGCACTCAGTAGGCACCTGAGGCAGGGAAATGAGAGTTGAGTCTGTTTTGTGGCCGTCAACTGTTTGCAACCCGTGGGCTCTGCCTGTGACTCTGACACACTTCTGGCTCTGAAGTCTCTGGAGGTGAGAAGTGGCAGCTGGAGCTTAGAGCCAGGCACTTAGAGATGACCTAAAAGCAGGAACTCCACTCTCAGTCCAGGGGCCAGCTCTGGGGACCAGAGATGGGGAAAACGCAAGCCCTTTCCATGCTGGGGGCCGTGTAAGTAGCCACAGCTCAAGGTGACCTTATTAACACAAGGAAGAGCAGTGTTTACGGACAAGGTAAAGAGTGATTCCCTGTCTCAGCAGGAAAGAATTCTGCATGCAGCAGGTTCTACCAGGGGCCCCCAAGGCCTCCAGAGGCGGAAGAAGGGAGCATGAACCCCTGGCTGGGGAGTGGCTCTTTGGGGCAGATGCTGCCTGCCATCACTGAGGACAGGGCTGCTTGTCCCCTTCTCCAGCCCATGGGTGCCCCATATGCTAGATCAAAGCACTGCCAGGAGAGAAAAAGGTGCCCAAAATGAGTGGGGGGAGCTCTGTGTGGCCCAAGGCAGGGGCCACTCCTGTCCTCCATGCTAGACAGATCTGTGTGTGCAGTGAGGCTTCTGGAGCTCCTAATGAGCTGCTAACAAGCTGTCAATTAAGGACACAGTGAGGAGGGATGGCACGAGGGCTCCCCCGCACACCCCAGGCCCTAATCTGAATTGGAACTTCACTTCCAGGGCATCTCTGATCCATGTAGGGAAAATATCCAGGGACCTCCTGGTTTGGGGGTGGGGATGGACTCAGAGATTTAAAACTCAAAGTAAAATGTGTGCACCTTCTCCTACGTGCAGAAATCCCCTTCAAACCAAATGGTTAATTCTCTTGGCTGCAACTTGCAAACCTGTGCTGACAGAGGACTGGATTCTGGGCCTGGCGACTCTCCTGTCATTTCTTTCCAGCCAGTGTTTCCATGGGCTTTCTGCTGTTCATGGGTCCCTGTTGGGCTGAGGTGGGGGTGGAGGGGCGCCACTCAAAGGAAGAAAACTGCATCAGAGGAGAACCAACTCTCCAGGTGACTGCTGCTGCAGCCTCCCCAGGGAGCCTGATGCCCCCACGGCAGCCTGCGCCACGGTTCTTGATTGGCAGCAGCTAGACAATGCGCGCGGGCTGGGAGCCCGCTGGGGCTGTGGGGCAGCCTGGCACATTCCCGTGGCAGTGGGAAGCTCTCCAGAACACAGGGGACATGAAAGGGACAGCAGTCAGAAGTGTTCCCTGGCTGACAATGGTCTGAGGACTGCAACAAAGCGCTAGTTACTGGTTAACTCAGGGATGCTGAGGCTAGCGGGAGGGAGGTGGCACTGGAGGTGAATGAGGGGTCCTGCCCAGGAGCCTCCGAGGAAAAGAAAATGGGAGGGAGAGTCTGTCCCCAAACAGTGGGCCCATGGACAACCTTTGTTCCCACTCCACGCCCCCAAAGTCAATCATTTTCCCTAGAGACCCGTGTGTGTGTGTGTGTGTGTGTGTGTGTGTGTGTGTGTGTGTGTGTGACATTCACAGAGCCAATTCCTGGTTATTCAGGCCAGGTGACTCAGTTTCCCCAGGACTAGAATGTTGGTGACCAGCCCAAAGTGAAAGGAACCTTCTAGGAAGGCCAGTGGGTCCCTCCTGATGGAGGGAGGAGGGGCTCCCTCCCCAGTGTGGCTGTCACTTCGGCCCCCTTCCACTCAGTGGTCACCTATCCCAGCCCCACACCCTGCCCTGCTCCGCCTTGCACTTGGAATCTGAGGCCCAGGCTCAAGGCCACTTCTGCCACCCTGGGGTGATCTCCAATCCTTTGCTCCCCCTGGAACCCAGGATGGAAGTCCATGTGGGCTTGGGTGGGATGGCAGGGTGCTCCTGAGCAGAAGGCCCGGCCTCCTGGCCTACTTCCTCCCATCCCTTGCCCTCTTTTAGCAGGGGGATGCTCTCTCCCTGGGAAACCTCCAGCAAAGCCCCAGCCTGTGCTGGCAGAAAGGAAGGGCACAAGGTGCAGGGGGTTGCCCCCACCTCAGAGCTGGTCCCGCTGCAGTCGAATGATAACAGCGCCGCTCTTCACTCTCAGTTGGGCAGCACAAGCCCATGTGTAGTGCATGGAGGAGGGGCAGTGCAGACGAGGCCCGCAGATGTCGGCCACGAGATGGGCTTCTGTACCCAGAAGACTCCTCGCTCATCACAAGGCCCCAGTGGCCTTTGAGCTTTGTCCCATGCTGACTTTTCTACCTGTCATCCATCCGCCTACCTATTCCTTGCCCCTGCACTCAATCTTGAGAGCTGGGTAAATGACAAGTTTCTTAGATGCAGGCTGAGACAGTGTGCTATGGGCTGACCCACAGAGTTCTCCTGAACCCCGCTGGCCCGGCCACCAGTCAGGTTTCCACGAATGACCATATACTCCGTGGGCTGCAGTGCAGTGGCCTCAGGTGGGGTTCTGGTGGCAGTCCCGCGGTGGGAGCCTGCTCAGCTCGGGCCTGAGTGGGTTCTACAGCCTGGGGTACCCGCAAGAACCCCGGGGAGCTGGCCAGCCCCAGCCCGGGTCCGTGCGCAAAACGCAGGGCTCCGCTCTCCCTGTCCTCGGCACCAGCAGCCTGAAAATCCCACAGAAAAGTGACTCAGACCAGGGAAACCACGGAGAGCCACGTGGCTGAGTCCTGCCACATCATCCTGTGATAAACAGTCCAGAGTCAGGGAGACGGGAGTGTGGGGGGCGGCGGACACCGACAGGGCAGGCCAGGGGGAGGGGCGGGAGATGAGCCGCATCAAGCATCAAGCAGAGTCCCACCTTTGTAGGGAAGAATCAGTTGTTTTTCTGACAAGGCATGAGGGGCCCTCTCTCCTATGCAGCCGTCCCGCCCACATCCACGGCTTGCTTGTGCCCCCTGGTGGCCGGCGGCGGCCAATGCTTTCTGGAGTGCCAGCCCTAACCGGCCTGGGCTTTCTTATTACATCATGAATTTTGATAAGCCCATTAGCCAGCCAGGCAGCCGGGAGGGGTGCCGTCCTCTCTTGATGACTACACAATGAGGAGTAATATATTTTAATTTAAACACCATAAACCTATTGAGTGCTTAATTAACTTTAACCGTCTTTAGGGGAATGAAGCCAATTTGAGGGGGTCAAAAGGAGTTGTTTCAATATCAAACAGTTTTACATAGTCAAGCCATTCATTCGGCCTACAGCTACTGATTAACACACAAAATTAACATGTTAGTAAAAATTCATATTCAGGCCTCCGGGGAAATTAAGATGCGCATGCACAGGGCATGATTAGCACAGCCATTGTTTTCTCCCAACAATATCATTTAATGGGTTTTCAGAATTACAGAAAGAGGGACTTGGGTGCTGGTTGGAATTGATTATTTACCACAAAGCTGTGAAATATAGAAAAGCTAGAAAACATCTCAAGCCAAAAGGGTCGGCGCCCAGAGACTGCCGCACTCCCCCAGAAGCGAGCGGATCTTCTTGAGCTTGGCCGGGACTAGCTAGCTGAGCAGGGGCAGCGTGCGCGGATGCACGCACGCACTCACGCACGTACACGCGGAGGTCTGGCTGCCTGGACAGCCAGGAGCTGCCCGCCGGGAGGAGGCGGGATTTTATTTGGGATGCAGTTAGATCCCACATCCTGCCTATCTCCCACAAGAACCTGTGACAGATCACCTCCTTCCAAAGGATAAACAAACAGGAAGACAATTTCTTTAACCCGATAAGGAGTTGATGAGAAAAATTACAGAGAGCAAGAGTCAGGTGTTACTGCGTTTGCAAAGCGCATTTAGTTGGGAGCTTCCTGGCAGCTTAGGGGAAGTGTCCACAGCACGTGTACGGACAGATACACTTGCCATGTCTGGCTAAATTCAAGAGCAGCTGGTTGTGAGGCTACTTAGAGAAGGGCCACTCAGACAGATGAATGTCAGCGGTGTAATTAAGTGCCACAAAGGGAGGACGTGTTCTTCTCAAAGAGCGGGGCTCCCTGAGGGGTAGGCACAGGCTTCAAGCTGCAGTGCAGGGGCTGGACTCACGACCTGGCCTTTGCTCCCAGCTGCCCACTGCTGTTCTGGCCAGGGGAGCCCAGAATAGCCGAGCCTGGCCGCCTGCTCACACAGGATCTTTATTTTTAAAATCCGACCATGCCGCTGTATACTTTCCCCAAGCTTTCCGACCACCATGGATTGTAGACTTCCTGGGGTTCCTGCTTCCCCACGTCCCCACCCCCCACAGCCCCTCTGTGACCTGGCCATCCTGGGTGGCCTTCCCCAAGAATCCAACTTGGAAACAGTGACAGGTCAGGGGTCTCTGGGGACATCACCCCAGGGGTCACTGTGAAACCCATCTGCTTCTGACTCCCAGGGTGAAGCAGTAGAGAGCACGGGGTACATGGAGCAGGAGGCCCTGCAAGGTCTTCTGTCCATCCTAAGCAGCAGACTGAAGTGGAGCCAGGGGAGCCAGGGACCATCAGTTAGGTCTGAGGGTGGGGTCTCCAGAGAGAAAAGGCCAGGTGCCCAGTGTTGTCTCCTCTCCCAAGCTTGGGCTGTGGGAGTGGGGTGACCAGAGATAGGGGAGAGGCTCACCTCGTTACCGGGAGCCCTGCCTTCTCATCAGCAAGGTGCGGCCAGTTACAGCCGAGTGTACAAAAAGAAACGCCCAACGCAGAAGGAGGAAAAACTCTGGCTGGTGTTCCCTTCCTGGGGAGCAGAACCCTAATGTTATCCTCAGCGACAATGAATCTGAGCAGATGACATTCTTAGTTACCCCTGTAGCTCACGTGACCAGGGTGCCAAGTGCTGCCTGAAGATCGGCAGCAGTGTCACGTGGCTGCCAGGGGAACTTGGAGAAGCTGCTCCGCCAGAAGGCGCCTGCCCGTCCTCTCCTCTTCCTGCTTCCGCGATGATCTAGTGCCAGCAGTTTCCTCAGGCTTGGGTCACTTCCAGATGGCGTCAGTGTGTCAGGGTTTGTATCTAGATGTTGCCCAAGAGCCTCCTGTGCGCATAGCTGGGGCTTTTGGAGGGCACCTGGATCCTAGGGCACCACAGCGGGTGGTGGTTAGGAAGCGGGGGCTGGCGGAGGGTGTCAGGTCGCTGGGGCGTGGCCTGGAGGACTTGTCTCCTCCGGTCTCTGCCTGTGGTGGGCAGCTCTCCTCTGCCCAGACGCTTCCAGCGTGGTACCCTGCCTTGAAGCAGCCGACTATGGACTGAAGCCTCCACAACCACAAGCCAAATCAAACCTTTCCTTCTCTAAGTTGTGGGTGTCAGGTGTTGTGTCTCAGCAGGAAGAAAGTGACAAAGACACGGCATCTGTGTCATGCAGTGGGGGAGCAGAAGGAAGGGTGGCCTCATCTGCCTGCCCCGGGCCTTCTCGGATGGGAGCCATAGCGGCTGAATCTTGTGCAAAGTCCTGCTCTTGGGGCCTTTCTGCATGTGCAGCTGGCTCTACCTTGGAGCAGGCCGAGTCAATAGTCACTCACGAGAGTGCCGCGGGGCTGGGGGAAGGACTTGCAATTCCAAATCAGGCGGCAAGAAGAGCCAGCAAGCGCTTGGAAGTGATCCTTCAGGGCTTTTATGGGCCATTATTTAAAATCATAAATGCTGACATTCATGCGACAGAGGGACCAGATGCCATTATTTCAAGCATTAGCGCACAGAGAGATGTAAGTCACTTCACTTAGATGTTTAACACAGGTAGCGAAATTGCCATTTAAGGGTCGGGGACCAAGAGGGCCTGCCTCCCGTGTGCAGCCTGCTCACTACCCCCGCCCCTGCCTGCCCAGGAAACTCAGTTGTGTGGCTGGCAAATTACAAGCCCCACAGGACCATGTCTCCTCTCTTCTGCTGCACTTGGGTCTTCTCATTGTTTTGGAAACTCAAGGCCCCAAACACAAGCTCCTTGGGGGTTGTGTCCTGGGGCCCGGCTTGGAGCTGGCCCAGGAGTAACACACTGAGGGCAACCAGGCTTCCAAGGTGGCTTTTACCTCAGCCCTCCTGATGGAGCTCACAGCCACCTCCCTCCCTCTGGCTGAGTTCTTCCCTGAAGTGTCAAGTGTCATTTATTTATGTGCTGAGCTACCTTATTATTTTTTATTTTGAAGCAAGTTCTAAGTTTCGGGGTGGGCCTTGAACTCATGATCCTCGTGCCTCAGCCTCTGAAGAGCTGGATGTCTGGGGTGTATCCTATCTACCTTTTAAGATTCAGGCCCAGTTTTTTCTCCCCTGGCAAAGCTCAGTGAGGTCCCATCCAGCCACCTCTCCCATTATGACAGCTGCCACTGCATGGGTCCTTGCTGGGCCCCAGGTGCCCTGCCGATCCAAGCTATGTGTGGCTGGAACTTCAGATCCTTTGATGAGCCTTGCAGTTTGAGAAATGAAGCAGTGACCCAGTCCAGGTCAGCGGTGCAGAGGCCAAGTCACTGTTCTATGCCTGAGCCTGGTCTCTTTCAGTGTCCTTGTCCCTGGCAGCACTCCACACCTAGTAAGCTCTTGTAAAGGTCAGCTAGGGCTAGCAGACCCTGCACCCAGCGCAGGCCCAGGCATTGGTTGCCTTGAGGAGGACCTTGCCAAGTGGTGCACCTGGCTCCTGGCAGCACCTCCTTGGGTCAGAGCAAGGCCTGTACTTCCTGGAGCCTGACTATGACCTCATCCCCAAACACTACCTCTCTGCTTCCGGGGGTGGGCCACCCTGGCAGTCACCCTGCCTTCTCTCAGCCCCAGTCCAGCCTGCCTGAAATCACATTTCCTGGCTAGCAGGGTTGCTGTAGGCCAGTGTGTGACAGTGTCAGGCTCTGGAGGGACACAGGCACCTCATCCTGAGCCCCCAGTATGGAGGCTGAGGGGGCAGCCCAGGACACAGGGCCTCTGACTAACTCAGGTGCTGGGGCCAAGGCCTGGGCCTGCCTCCGTCTAGGAACCCTCAAAAGACAGAATGAACTCAGTGTAGTGAAGGCTATGCCATAATCCTCTCTCCTTGGGAGGCTGAGTCTGGAAGATGGAGAGTTTGAGGGCAGCCTGGGCAGGGAAGCAGGGCTGTGCTGGTGCAGAGCTTGGGGTCAGTGATGGATGCAGGGTGCCTGGTCCTTGGCACAAAAACCCTTCTGCTCCTCCACCCAGGTCACACCCCAGTGATCACCATCAGTAATGCACCCAACCATGGTTCCCTCTTCCTCCCTTGGGCCCCAGTGCCCCTGTCTTCCTCACCTAGAGGCCTAGAGAGAGCTGTCTCCCTGCAGGGCCAACTGGTGGTGTTATCTGCTCCAGGCCTCCAGGGCTTCCCCATGGTGGGGGCACCTGTCCAGGTTCTTTTCTCCTGAAGAAAGAAAAGATGAGAACCTCTCCACAGGGTTGGGGGTTCTGAGGGTGTAGTCCCAGGACCTTAGCCTTGGGACTAGGGTGGGACTCAGGTTTGGTCTGAGGCCTGACTCCAGCTGAGAAGCTTTACTCGACTTCCCTGTGAGGCAGCAGGTCTTAGACCTTTTGTGACCCTTGGAGGACCTGTCACATGTGCACAGCCCATGGGGCTCAGGCCTGTCAGTCAGTGAGCTGGTGAGTAGGGCTGGGGTCACCAGGGCAGAGGCGAGCCCAGCACACACACTCGGATGACCTGTGTGAGCTTCCAACTAGAGAGCTACAGACAGCCTCATCCTCCACACCTCTGCTGCAGGTCTACAGGATGTCCAACCCCTGCCTGGCTAGGAAGACCATCCGTGGGGCTCCCCCAACTGTCCCCGGTGTCCCTCTTGCCTCCTGCACCTGGAGAACCTCCTGTTCTATACAGAGTCCCCCAACTTCCGTGGATCTGAATGGGATGCTGCCTTCTCTGCACAAAAACCATCCCCCACAGCCAGCCCGCTTCCCCCTGCCTGTGAGCCTCTGGCCCACCTGGCTTCTCTTGGGTGGCTGTCTGGCGGCCTGACCCTTCCCACCGTAACCACAGGTGACACCAGCAAGTCTACTTACCAGCTGAGAAACAGCTCGCGAGGACCTTACAGCAGATTCAATGATCGCAGGCGGGGCCCAGGCACTAACTGAGTGGAGTAGGTGCGCAGGAAGCCGTGCCTCACACAACGTCTGGGCCCCTTAGGCCACAGCTCCTGTGCTGCCGGTTTCACACGCTCTGCCTTTGCTCTGAGTCTGTGATCCTGAGAGTTCTTGGCCTGGTCAGCAAAGGGGTGCTCCTGAGCCTGCACAGTCTTAGGGGCCAAAGCAGAGGCCTGAGTTCAAATCCCAGCTCCTCCACCGTTTGTGTCTTGGGATGATCACTTAATGTATTTGCCTCTTCCCTTTTTATTTCACCCAGAAATAAAGAAAATAATAAATTCTCAGCTCATTGCATCTTTAGAAGTCACTGAAAATATAAAGTACTTAGGTTATAAAGCTCATGCTATTATTGTTTGCTTGTTTCTATCTTTTTTTTTTTTTTTTTTCCTGCATTTAGGACAGGACCTACAGGATCTCACTATATGGATCAGACTCAGTGATCTTCCTGTTTTCAGCCTCCCAAGTGCTAGAATTACAGGCATTTGCCCCCACACCCAGTCTCAATCACTGTCTCAGCAGGCCCCAGGGGTGGGGCTGGCAGGGCACATGCTATTACTGTTTCCAACTCTACCAACCTTTCAGGGGGGACAGGGCCCATACAGCTGTTACAGCACACAGCCCTGGCTGCATCATGGCTTCCCACAGGGCCACACAGATGACTGTTACCTCTGGACCTGGTGGCTGTCTTGGTTCACATCAGGGACTGTGACACCCGAACCCTGGCTACCAGCTGCAGTTGCACCCAGCTGGGGTAACACAGGGGCCCACTGGGCAGGTTGGCTACTGCTCCATCAGGACCTGGAGATGTCACGCGAAGTCTGCAGGTCTAGACCCCTACTGCTGCCATCTCAGATGGCACTTAGGGCACTATCACTGCCACATACCTCGGGGTGGGAGGTGGCCCAGGGCTGACATAAGCACAGTAGAGCCACATGCTGTGTGAGAGTCTGTGACCTGTGGTACACAGCGCAGCAGCAACAAGTTCAGCCATCAAATAGGAAGTCTCCATCCAGTAAAGACCCAGGACAGATGTCAGACATGTGGGAATCAGGCACAGGGAGCAGAATCCACCAGGTGTGGACCTTGTGAAGGAAAGGCAGAGGGCCGATCTCAAACTTCAGGATGGGAGGGGACAGGATGACCAGGATGGTGATGAAGACAGCAGCTTCACTCACTTAGGACCCCCAGAAGCCCCTCCTGCTGGGCTGCCCCTGAGAGTCCCTGCATGCAGTCTTCTAGGACTCCAGGCCCCAAGGTACAGTGTCCTCTGTATACCTCCTCTCTGGGCCCCAAATCCTTAAGCCTTCCTCACCCCAGATCTTCAATGTCATCCCCAGCCTGGTGGCCCTAGCCCAAGCCTTGTCAAATTGCCCCTCAGACTGAACCAGCCTTGGTCCACAGGGCTCAAACCAGAGCTACCAGCCTAGCCCTAGGGGACCACTGGCCATGTCTGCTGATGGCTTTGCTGTCACAGCTGGAGGGATGTGCTTCTAGGGCCTAGTGCTGGAGGCCAGGGGTGAGCTGGATGTCCTCCAGGGCAGGGGCCACAGCTGCAGAGATTGATCAAGCCTGAGAGGTTGACAGGCTGGGCTGGAGCCATAAAAATGTGAAAGGAGCTTGATTTGGGGAGGACAACTACAATAACTATGCGTTCATAGAAGCAGAGCAACTGCCTTTTGTCCAGAGCTGCTGTGATTCCAGGACCTGCAGCTGGCTCTGGCCTCCAACTGCCCTGCACTCCCTGGACTCAGCTCCTGCCTCTCAGGAAACAAATCTCTTGTCTTTGAGCTACCCAGACGTCTCGGCTGCTTTTTTCATTATTGAGACAAACTGTTCATTGCCTAAAATCAGAGGGGAAAGGCTTATGTGGCTCACAGCTTGTGGAGTTTCAGTCCATAGTCAGCCGGCTCCAGGCATGGTGGCATGGCAGAGGGGAAAGAGTTCATGGTGGTAGAAGACAGCAAAAGCAACAGCTGGCCTTAGCGCTGTCTTCCGGCACCTCCTACACCGTACTTGGTCTGTTGAGATTAGGATGGGGCCAGAGCGATCAGTGAACTGAGCACATCTTAACCCCGCATCATATGCTACAGATTCAGCCAGCTCTGCAAAAGCTCTATGACGGCATGAGGCTTCGGGGGGACACACACCAAGCCCACCACCGGTTTTGGGAGTGTTGTTACACAGCCCTACCAAGCAAACACATCAGCCCTGCAGGTGGGCCTGGGGAAGCAGGAAAAAGTTTAGAAGACATAAGGCACACGGCACAGGTCACTCCAGGGAGATGAAGTTTGGAGCTGCTGCTGCTTTAGCTTATGAGAGTGCTGCACCTGATGTGGCTCTCGGACAGACGCTTACCCAAAACCACAGGAAGCGCGCCCTCTCCCAGGCTATCAGAGACACAGCACTTTCAGATCTGTGTAGGGTGCTGACGCGAAGCTCACTCCCAAGCCGCGTGGAATTTTCGCTTCACTGTGGGTCCCTCATGTGTCCGTGCACCTGTGGCTCTCACTACGTGGCTGCCCGTGCTCACAGGACTGCATTACGAGGGCTTTCGCTCTCACTGCTGGCCCACGTCCACCAAGTCTCAGTTACGTCTGTCTTGGGGCACACGCATGGTACAAGTGCCTCTGCAGGGTTCCTTCCATGGCCACAAATTCTACCTCGCTGCTCCTTCCCATCTAGCTTTTATTTTGCTCTTTAGATCATACATATTTTGGATTTCTCATGTAAGAGAAATTATGTGATATTTGCATGTCTGTGCATGATTTATTTCACCTGACATCACGGTCTCAAGCTGCATCTACTTTCCTACAAATGACTCAGGGCCATCCTTCTTTATGGCAGAGTAGTACTCCACCGTGTGTAGACACTAAATCCTCTTGAATTCATCTGTTGGTGGGCGCAGAGGTCACTTCCACAATTTGGCTGTTGCAGGTTGTACTGTGTAAACATGGAAGTGTGTGGATCACTGTGATGTGGTTTCCTAAGGAGCAAAGACGTCGGTGGGGGGAATAGCATGATTTTTTTTTTTTTTTTTTTTGAGACAGGGTCTCATTATGCAATTCAGGCTGGCCTTAAGCTCACTTTGTAGCTCAGGCTGGTCTTGAATTCACAATCCTCCTGCCTCAGCCTTCCGAGTGCTGGGATTACAGGCATGTGCCCCCATACCCGGAAGAGCATGATTTTTCAAATGCGCATTCATCAGAACACCTAATGCTTGCCATTGTAGATTACCCTTAAAGAAAACTGCAGTTCCTAAGTCAGCACTGGAAGCTCCTTGAGCATCAAAACTCTCATTGATGGCTGGTGGGGATTCTTGCAAGTGAATGAAGGTTTTCAAAACCAAGCAACTGAGAGTCAATCAAGAGCTCAGAAGGACTGGAAGATCTCACCTCGAGAGGGGGCTGTGGGTGGGAAGCCGTTGTCATGAGTGTAGGGGCCTCCTCCACTCTGCCCTTGAGGCCAGGGACCAGTGCCACTTCCCATGATTGTCCCCTCTGTCCACCTGGCTCTCCTGCTCTGAAGCCAGGCCTCTGTGGCTGCTGCCACCAGCACAGAGGAAGCCGTGCTTCTCTCATGTGAATCAGAGGAGACAACTTGCTTCTTCTTATGATGAGAATAATGGTGACCAGATATTGTGAGAAGTTCAGATCTGGTGAACACGGCAACTGAAGCACACTCCCTCAGAACAAAGAGCGCATCTCTCAGAATTGCGCACTGCCAGGTTTTCAGTGTGACTTCCAGCACCTGTGCGGTGTGCACAGCCACGTGCCCAGCACACACACACACAGCCCAGATGAGCTCTTGCAAACAGACAGGAAGCAAACCCTTGTGTTGTTTGCTAGGATGCTCCTTCACTTCTTCGACAAAGCAGTCTCCCTTTGTGAAGAAATCTGAATTTATATCATCATTTTTGATGGCAGCTTTAGAATATGAAATTTTATCCAGTCTGCCTGCTGATGAATCTTGAAGTGCATTTGTGTTCTTCGTCACAGTGAGCGATCTCACAGTGAAAAGCCTGAAGATCAGAGTTGGGGATTACCGTTTCCTGAGGGCCAACTCCGAAGGCCACGCCAAGTGGACCAGCCACAGGGCCTCAGCTGGTGCCACCACCAGTCCTGGAGCTGGAGGGTCCCTTTCCTGCTCCCCTACTCAGGGGTTCATTTGTTCTATCTTGGCTTGCATGAAAAGACAGTATAGGAAGTGTTTCACGGTTTTAATGCCCACTGTTATCACTCTGAGGTTGGACGTCTTTCTGACAAAGCGCAGGGTCCAGCTTTTTATTGTACAAGGTAGTAAAATACAGATATTGATATTACAGTATCTGAGTGTAACAGTATAATTATTATATTATGTAATTATTCATTGCATTGATCTTGCTCCATCCCGCCCGCCCCCGCCCAGC
>PVKA01019398.1:0-42141 GCA_004027165.1 Ctenomys sociabilis | reverse complement strand
TAGTCTTCTCAACCATTAATAGACTTTCTTTTACATGCATATGTAGCCATGAGATGGCAGTATCACATTGTCACTTCATAATTATTTATTATTTGTGCTGTTATAAACTAATAAAATTTTTCTCCATGTGGCAATTTATAAAGATTAAATTCTGTATGCGGATTTAAGCATTCATTCAACTTTACATCTTACACATAACTGGAAATTTTCTTCTGATTACAGTTCTCTAATGAGAAAAATCATCACTTACTACTTATATAAATATAAGAAATATTACCAGGGAATAAATTTGTTTTGAAATATTGCTTTTAGTGATAGTTATACATAAATACATTTGAAGATTTGTAGGATTATTTAATAATATTGTTTTTTTTACTTTTGTTGTATTACATTTATTACTTTTTTAAAAGTTCAAGCGGTGGTCATTTTGTTATATTTCTTTTCATGTCCAGTTATTTTAATAAGAGTTCAACATTTTGAATTGCACAGCTTTAAGTAAATATTTTTGTGTCCTTTTCAAAATTGGTGGGTGGACACTGTTCCAAGAGGTAAAATATAGTTGATGGACTTACCCCTACTGAGATGGTTTTGAATTTTTTGGTGAATGGCAAAAGGTTGCTTTCATTGTAGTGCTAATTTAATCCCAGGTTTGGAATTCTTCTAAAATATCTGTTGAATTCTCTCAGTTGGGATTTCACCATCTTCTGGGATTGGGTCAACTCTTAACGTTACTCATGCGTCTGTCTCCCAGTCATTTCTAAATGCCATAAAATGAATTAATTCTATACAAGTCCTTATTAAAAGTGACCTCTGAGAGGATTTCCAGTGTGCCTGCTCCGGTGGCTTCCTGTTGTGTAGTGACCCCTCTCTCTTGATTGCTAGCATCCTGAGCTTCCCAAAACTCCAGTATTTTGTCTCAGTAAGACAAACTGTCCACCTTTGTATAGTGAAGGGCACTGCCCCTTCCTCCTTCAGTATGGCTCAGAGGAAATGATTTGACTTCTGTTTGTCACATTTGTTGATTGAAAACCTATGAAATGCTAGGCAGAGTCTGAGAAGTCTCCTAGTGATTTCCACATCACGGTCTTCTGGTACTGTGTGTTTCTCTCTTAAGCATGGTCTGGGTCTGGTAACTTGCTTCTAACCAACAGCAACAGCGTAAGGATTTCCTGTCATAGAGGGCTTTACAAAAATTGTTGCTTTCATATGGCTGGAGTTCCTTCTTGACTTCTTTTTTGGTTATTCTAATTAATCCATTTGAAATGCCCCAAATAAACTACAGAAGTCTCATGAGGCATGAAATTCAAGGAGACTTTCAGCTAATGTCCCTTGAAAAACAGAGGCAATGGTCCCACTGCCCTTGAAAAATAGAATCACGCCAGATACCTCTGAGGAAACTTGGAAGGGATTCTACCTATGGCCTGTACCTAGTCCTGTAGTCATGAGCCTTATTAAAATAAGCCCTGTTGTGGATTCCTGACCACAGCAACTGTGATGTCACAAATATTTGCTTTCAACTCCTACATTGTTGACTGATTGCTTATAATGAGAGGTTATCTGCTTTTGTCTTATAGAATTAACTTCGCTGATTTTAATGTTTTGCATTGTTTATACTTTGAAAGAGTACAGTGAGTTTCATTTTTAAACCTGATTTAATCAGATGTCATAAATCAATTTTAAAATTTGAAGTATAATATTATTACATATCAATAAATATAAGCTTTGATAAAGTGTATTAAAATATTAATTCAGTGAGTAATGGAATCCACCTTAAATATTCTAAAATTCAATTTTATATACAATGACATTCATGCTTGCTATGCAAAGAAACTATGGAAATCTAGTTTCTACAGAAATATGTCTATCTCATGTCAATGAACAGGATGTTCATTTCTTCTGATATTTAAATAAATTTATTTAAAGAGCAAAACAAAAGAAATCAAAAGGTATGCTTTAAAATGTGCTTATTTTGCTAAGGTTGATAAATATTACAACATAACTTTTTTCAAGATAAACATATTACATATATTTTGATTTTGACTCTTTTTTTTTTAGGAAGAAGCCAAATACTATCTTATAAGAAAGCTAATTAGAAAGTATTTATTTATTTATTATTTATTTATTTTAGCAGAACTGGAGAATGAACTCAGGCCCTTGTGCTTGCAAGAGAAGTGCTTATTCCACTGAGCCATCTCCCCTACCTCAGAAAGTATTTTTTTAAAAAAAATATTCTTATAAGACTTTTAAAACTGCATTGGATTTGCATAAATTACCTACAGCTCATACTTGCATTGAAGGGGCACATAATTTTTTTACATTAATAATGATAAAGCAAAAAAGATGTTTTTGGAATTATCTGTTTTATCTAAATACTTTTCTTTGGTTTCAGAGTTTTTCCCCGTGAAATATCTTTGGTTATAAAGGACATAGAAAAAAAATGACATGTAAAGAATTAGAGGTTTTCAAATATTTGATGATATCACTGTTTTATTATACAGAAGGCTTTTGAACACTATGTGCCATTTTCAAAGGTTTTCTTTGCTAACTTTATAATTTGGATTTTAAATGTATTTATTACTCATAAAAGAGCAGTTAAAAAAGAATGTAAGTAAGAGCCACGGACATAGCTCAGTGAAATAAATGCTTCCCTGGCAAGTGCAAGGGCCTGAGTTCAATCCCCAGTTCCGCCAGAAAAAAAAGAAAAGAATGTAATTAACATTTGTATGTGGATTTTGAGGCATTGAAAGCACTAGGCTACAATAAAGTGTTTCTGAAATTTGCTTCAAACGTGGAGATTATCAAGACACCTTTCTTATTCATTAGAAAAATAGATTTTTTGGTGAATATAGAATCACATCCAGAAACTTAGCAGCATTTTTCTTTATAAAGGAGTAAAAAAAACTTCAATCATGACACTTTATTTTGCTTGATTAAACTTTAATAAAAGTTAACATATTAAATGTGTTCCATTTAATGTGTTCCTGAAGGCCAAAGCACACGTAAGAAAGGAAAAAGTTCTGTTGAAATCAGTTACCTATTCACAACTGAAGTGGGAATGCAGAAATTGTTAGCAAAAGCTTACAAATATTGACTTTTGTATGCTCTAGATAAACTTATTTCTATGAATTAAAAACACAATACACAGATAAACTTCTTGCACACTGTCTGACAAAGTATATGAAAAGGGTGTCAATTTAAAATGAGAAGCCTAGGACCAGGGAGATAACTCAGCTGCATAATGGCATGCCTGGCAGTCACAGGGTCCCGAGTTTGATCCCTGATATTGCAAAAAATAAAATAAAATAAATAAATAGTAAAATGAGGAGTACCTATTTTTATAAGAGGCAATATTTTTTTAAACACAACATGAATATTCATTTAAGAATTTAAGGTAATTTTTCTCATTTAAAATTCAAACTATTAAGTGCTTACCTAGATTAACAGAAGGCAAATGGTACCCCTACAAGTTAAAATGTTTCTGTAAGAAAAGCAAACTCATAAACTATTAATATAAAAATAAATTATACACAGTTGAACTTGAAATGGACCCTGAATGCCAAATCTAGAAAATTTGCAGAGTAAATAATAGATGGACTAGAATGCATAGAATCAGATAATTATGTATGAATCTATATGTAGAAATACATTAATAAGATTATTCAATATGAGCAAATGTTTTCTAGAATCAGAACTCCATCATGTGGTGCATATCATAGTAATAAGAGCGTCAGGAAAAAACACCATGGATTAAAACTTGGTGTCTGAAAATTCTATAAAACAGATGGTCACTTCTGATAATTTCACTACAACATCTATCCCTAAAATAATTATTAATTACAGAGTCAAACAATATTAATTTTACTGTAGAAAAATTGTGTATCCTCCGAGAATTTACTTGTATGAAGATATTCATGGTTAAAATGAAATAATCAGAATTCCAATTAGGGAAAATTAGTTCCTGCCAGTCTTTGACATGTTTACTGGTTTTCTTTATATTTGTACTAAAATTACTAAATCAAGGGAAATTAAGTCCATAATTATACAGATTTTTCACTCCTTGCAGTTTTATCATTTTTTTCTCACTGTATGTGAAAATATTCTTATACTGTGCTCACCATATTTAAAGTATTTCTTATAAGATTTATGTAATCTTTTATTAATTGACTCATACATAGGATCTTTTTTAGTTTTCCATAATAACAGTTTTAAAACCTTTTTTGGGTTAATATTTCTGTTTCATCTTATGTTTAGTAAAATTTAGTAATACTTTCAATTTTTCAATGCATTTGTGCTGTTGTATATAGAGAAGGATTCTTTCCAATCTACCTTTTCAAATAGTGTATGTAGACTGCTTTGGTTTAACATAATTACAGATCATTTATTCACTTGGCTATGTTTTCTTTTTCTCTATGCAATCTTTATTCCCATTCTCTTATTATTCTGACTTTTAAAAATAGAATATTTCTTTTATATTTCTATTTATTATTTATTCTTACTAGACAGAATGCCTTGTTCTGTATTTCCCTGATGTGTTCACAATTTATTTATTTAATTAATTTTTTAAAAATTTATTTTTTATTTTATTGAAGTACAAATATCAATCAGACAGTTTTAAGATGCCTTAACAAGACAGATTCGATAAATTAATACATTGCAAACTTACAATTTAATTAAGTAATTAATTAATTAATTTATTTTTTGGCAGAACCAGGGATCAAACTCAGGCTCTTGTGCTTACCAGGGAAGCGCTTCTTCCACTGAGCCATCTCCCCGGCCCCATGTTTACAATTTATAGTACAGTTCAGTTGATAGTATCTATACTATGTGTTCTGTTGTTAGTATCTTTATATCTGTACATCAGTGAACAGTCCGAGATTTTTACCCTCAGAAGATAACAACTTTTCCTCTCATGTTTTTCATGGTTGCTGAAAGCTCAGACATGTGCGGGTCAGAGACAAAGGAGTTTATTACTAACAGCCCAGCAATAGGTGTGAAATTCTTGCTGGCATTGCTTTTTTATTCTTGCCCACGTCCCTCCAAATATCTACAGAAACACAGAAAACAAGCAGTTCAGTTTTTCATGGCTTCCCTTGGTTGCCTGATTCTCACAATGACAATGTGGAGAAAGACACGTGAACACAACATGTGCTGTAAGTACCAGTCACATCTGAGAAACACCCAACTGAGCAAACCCAAATCCTCTATCATGAATTTTATGAACTTTGTCTTAAAAGAGATTACATTTTAGGAGACAGGACAATTCAAAACCAATACAATCAGACAAACAATGAACTACAACAAAAGCAAAGCAGAACCTTCAACTGTGGAGAAAGAAATTACCTAACCTGATCATTACTGCTGATTATAAAAATAACCCTGAAAAGTTCATACTTAACAGGGTCATTGGTCCATGTGCCCACAGGAGAAGACAGACATGAAATTATCCTCATGTTTCTTTGTATTAAACTCTTACCTCATACCAGAATTCCAGGCATTTGATAATTTATTTTTATCATGAGATTTTATTTTGCCTTTTGAACAATATTCTTTAAACTTTTATTTAAATACATCTATAAGATTACAAATTTTCTTGTGTGTAGCTTACATTGTATCCTCAAAGTTCGACAAGTTAAGTTTTCATTATCATTGAATTTGGGCTGTCCTTTTAAGCACTTCACCAACTTGGCGAAATGAAACTGTGCCGTATGTAGCCCTTTATGTCTTTATTTCACTTGACAGGACATTTTGAGATTTGCCTTCTGGTTTCCTGCTCCAGTACATACCTTCCCACTGTAGCATAGTATTTCAGTCTTTCCACAATTTGCTGATCCACTTATCAGTTTACAAACATCTGGATCTTGAAAGCTGAAACTGAGATAAAATTCTAAAAGCAACTAAAAGTACTTATATTCAAGTATGGTGCAAGATTTCTCTATCTTGAATAAATGGCTATCTTAGCTGAGTGGAAAAAGAAGCCTCCTGCACACTGGGATTGCAGACGTGTATAAACTGTACACATATTTCCTTTTAATATGCATGAAATCCTTAAAGATAGAGCATTATTTTCCATTTTCATCTCTACAATGTATAATGGTGACAACTTTTCATTTCCGATTTTGGTCATTTGTGCCCCTGTTTATCTTCATTTCTTTCACCACCCTACCAACGGGGTTACTCATTCAGCTACAACCTATAAAGCATATACTTCCCATTTGTTTTATTTATTTTTTTCTTTTATTTCTATTTATTAGTTGACAAATTAACGAATTACTTATTCTACTGTGAACTAAATCCAGGGCCTTTCCACTGAGTTACATCCTCAGCTCTTCTTTTTGTTGTTATTTTGAGGTGAGGTCCCACTATGTTGCCTCCACTGTCTCGAGGCTGACTTCCTGCCTTGCCTTCTCAGCGTGGTGCGGCTGCAGCTCCGTGCCTGGCTCCTTTTAGTTTATCACTACTTCTAACTTTATAATTTCTTGCTCTATATATTTGATTACATTTTTACTTTTTTTCCCAAGTATCTAGCAATAGGAGCCAATATTCTTTAGTTTAAACTTTTATTTAAATACATCTATAAGATTACAAATTTTCTTCTGTGTGTAGCTTACAATGTATCCTCAAAATTCGACAAATTAATTTTTCATTATCATTGAATTTGGGCTTTCCTTTTAAGCGCTTCACCAACTTGGTTGTGCAAAATTAAACTGTTTAACTTCTACAGTTTACCTGCTTATTGGGCATTTATTGATGTTTATTTCTGACTAATTGCACTCCCATCAAAAGGCATATATGTCAGAAAATATTGTTTCCAATTTATGTAAGTTTTATAGGGAAATAGTGAATAAATATCATTAACTAAATGTGACAAGCTCACCCGTGAGTAACACATTTGATACTTTATACATGGAACTAGTTTCACCAGGCTTGTCAGATAAATTTGTGTGCTGGCTACTTATTGGTTTAGCAAATCCTGCTCATTTAGTTACTAGGAGAGATCACTTCCTGACATATCAATAATGTTATTAGAATTATTCATAAAGAGAAAGGAACTCAGCCTCCTTTGTGAATGATACAGGTGAAATCTGTTAGAAGTAAATTTTTAGTATTTAATTTCTTTTCTTTTTTTTTTTTTTTTGGTGGAACCAGGGATTGAACTCAGGCCTTTGTGCTTGCCAGGGAAGCACTTACTGCACTGAGCCATCTCCCTGGCCCCATTTGGCATTTGATTTCTTAATCCTAAACTTCCAATCATCACAAAGGAAAGCACTCATGAAGATGAGATCTTCTGGACTGAGACAGGCTCTCTCAAGTCCATCCTCATAATTAATTATTAAAACTCAAAAAATAAGTTAATTATTCAATCTTAATAGTTCTTCAACTCCATAAAGACGAAAATGCATATATGTGTTAAAAGTTATTATTTCACCTTGTTAAAACAACAACAAAAACAAAATAACTGTGTGAAGGCCTGGCCAAATAGCTCAGCCAATTCAAACACTTGCAGGCGCAGGGGCCCAGGGTTCGATCCCCCGGCCTGCTGTGCTGGCCCTGCACCAGGGCACTTTGAGATGGTGATTGAGACTGAGTGTGGTGGTGCACTTGTGATCTCAGCTTTTGGGAGGCTCTAAACAAAAGGACCACTATGAGTGAGACCCTGCACACCATGTAGACCCTTCCCTAAAATAAAAAGACATAAACAAACCAAAAAACCCATGTGGGACAAAATCTTTTAAGATAAAGAATAATCTTTGGAAGCTAAAATCACAAGAATTACTGCAGGGAAAAAGTGTCCAAGAATTCTTTTTTCCATTTGTCTAAAGCATTTTTTGCTGTTCCTTCTTTTGCTTGGGCTACATGTGTCTACTTTTCTGGTGTTGGATTCTCTCACTCTTCCCAGGTGCGGGGGTCTTGGGTCTACTGTTTACTACTGATTATTACATCACACAGTGCTGTAAGGGAAGACATCACCTAGCAGAAAACAGATCTGTACGCAAATGCTTTATGTGGGAAATCAAAGATAACTTAATTCTGTCTTATTTAGATGATAATAGATTTTTTATAGAAAATTGTAAACTCTGAAAGTACAATAGGAAGCTTATTTGGGTATTTGTACTCTTAGTGATGATAAAAAATTTTTCATCCTTTTTTGTTCTATTATTAATGTTTTAATTGAGTGTGACAGAATTTATCCTGAACAAACAAAAATATGTCACTTACCGAAAAATATTGTCCTGCAATCAGTCTTATAGCTAGTGAACTTGATTGTTCATGTTACCGTACTGATCTCATTTTACAGACTGAGAATTTAAAGCCTGCAGGGCTCTTCTTTTAGTCATATATAAAGTGAGTCGCTCAATCACTTCTATCAGTTCTATGATGGATAGCATATCTGTTATGTCCAGAGTTCTGTGAATATTTATGTATGCTTTTACTGCAATGGAAGCCATATCCTGCATGATTTCTGAATCTTTTAACTAAACATTGAGTCTCTAATGATTCTACCTAAACCTTCAAAATTCCAGTAGGCATAAGTACTTCTGCCTGCCCCCATATTGGCAGTGTGCTTTTTGGAGGGCTGGATGTAATCTAATCTACTCCATCACTAGTTTGGCGCAAGTTAAAGTGAAGGTACCTGCGGGGTCTTCTAGGCTCAAGCTGCAGTTGTATTCTGCACAGTGGACTGGTGGATGGTTGGAGAATCAAAGAGGAGATTCTGAACTGTTTCACTGCTACTTTTTCTCCTTAAAATGAGTAAAAAGTTTAAAAAAGAGAAAATTCTGAAGAGTGAATGGGATTTTCAGGTTCTAAGTCGATGTTGAATTGCACATGTAAAATGGAGAGTGGCAGGGACTCCGGCCACCCACACACTTTTGATTGCTGGAGGTTCTGCCCACACACAGATGTGTGAGAGAAATAAAATCTCATAACAACCTAGAGATGATTTGCCCGTCTTTTCTCCAGATTAAGTTTAGGGTAATAATTTTACAAAGGTGTATGAATGCTGCAATTTTGTTGAAAATGGAACATGTGGGATGGAACATATGGAATGATGATACTATATATGAAAAGGCAGATCCTTACTATGATGTTATTTGATTCTTCTAGACTTGAAATAAAAGTGATGGATAGAGGAGATTATTTATGATTAAAAATGTGTGGGTTTTATGCATTAAGTTAAGGCTAATCTATGCAGATAGAATGGTGCATATTTTCAGTTAAATTTCAAGTTTAATGTTAAGCACTTTTGTCAAAGTGATATCCTTCGTGGATAGTCGAACACTACTCTTCAGAATGACTGAGTCAGTTCTGATAAGTGAGCAAATGTCTAACGTAACATTTATTTATTATTTCATTAAACATATTAAAAGGCCTTTTTAACTCAATACAGAGGTCAATGGCTTTAAAGAACACCTAGGAGCAAGAGAACCCAGCAGTGTCAAGATGTATTCACAGAGCAATTGCCTCTTGTAGAGGACACAGAAAAGAGCCAACCACCTCATTGGTGTTACTGTAAGTGCTGTAAACATGAAAATAATAATATATTTTTCTTAAGTTTACATTTGTATGATTTGAATTCCTAGGAAAGTACCTTCCCAATGATTTTGTACTAAAGTACAGTACTGAAGAAGATGTGTTATGTATAATAATACAAACTATGTAAAAATCAGTTACATAAGTAAATAATGAAATTTGATAACAATGTATGATTAAGTATGATACGTAGACACATGGAAATGACAGATTCTGGAAAAGATCTTATTCTAATTGTTAACATTTCTGTGTTTCAATCAATTCTTTTTTTTTTTTTTTTTTGCAGAACCAGAGATTGATCTCAGATGGTTTTGCTTGTCACCCTTGATTTTTATCCTTCATTCACATCTGCTTCTTTTTTACTAAAACTTTTCCTTTCATTGACATAATGTATTATAAAGATAGTGCAAGTTTAAAATTAGTCTTTGAAGATAAAGCTGGGGTATATATTTTAAGAAATAGTGATGTTCTTGTATACCAAAGGGTTCAAATGAAGTTTGGTTTTATGTGCAAAGCAATGTATAAAAGACAACATAAAATTTATTAAAACTCTTAAAAAACTATCCCCTGAAAAAATAAAGTAACATTTTTCTTTTTTTTATTTTCACAATGAGAAAATGAATATACAGCATGTTGTTACTTTAATATTTTTGTGAAAAAGATGATAATGTGAACAACATAAACACAAACTCAACATTAATGATTTTATTTATCTATTTATTTTCTGTATTTTAGGGAAAAGTCTACAGGGTGCTCAGGGTCTCACTACTAGATCAGACTCATAGTGATCCACCTGTTTACAGCTTCCCAAGAGCTGGGATTACAGGCATGCACCACCACTCTCAGTCTCAATTGCCTTCTGAGAGTGCCCTGGGAGCGGGCCAGCATGGCAGGCCCTGGGATCGAGCACCGAGCCCCGGTGCCCACTTGCAGTTGCTTTTTGCTGCTCTTTCACTGACATTTTCTGCAAGATACAGTAAAATTAATGTGACAAATTTAAGGAAAAATCTGTAGAACTACAAAATTATTGCCAAATATTTAAATGTTGCATAAACTCTCGTGGAAGAAAACTTCACTGCATGTACTTACACTGACAGAACACGTCAAGCTCTGTAAATGTCACAAGGTTATTCAGTGTGTTTTTCCCAAAGTTTTTAAATGGATTATCTTTTAATGTTCTACTATTTTTGTGTTTCAGCGCGAAATTACAAAAGCAGTGTATTAAAGTCTTCAAAGAGAACAAAATAAGTAAAAAGAATAATTTGCATATAAGAAATTCTGTGACAACCAATACTCATCACACATACATATTCCTCATAAGAAAAGTGGCAGATTCTTCTTAATTTGGATCAAATCATAAATTCCCACCATCAGCTCATCACTTCCAATACGTGTCTAAAACGTCCTGGTAATTTCTCAATTAAGTGTAATGAGTTCTGTGCCCTCCTCTGGTCCATAGCTGGGGAACACTGTGTGAATATTAACTATGGAATTGATTAAAAAGTCATAAGAGCAGAAGCAAGATTTGTCAGCTTGTTGGCGTACTAGGAAAACAAGTTTCCTTCGTCAAGCCTGAGCAAATAATGAAATTTAGCAAGAAGTGCTGTACATATCCCCAAACTGTCAACAGTTTGTGTACTGAGCTAATGAAAAAAATGATCTGGATATACTTGGATGAGCAAATGACAAAAAAAGCCAGGGTTCCAGTGTTGCAATTACTCTCTTGTTTAAGACAAGTCAATTATTGGGCATAGATACATGGAACAAAGATAGACTGGAAAACTAAGGCAATGAGCTCAACATACTACAGAATGTTTCTAGAACATCCTTAAGAATTATATGGTTTTTGAACACAAATAGTGTTTTATTATTAAGCAAAACATTGAAGAGGTTTCATGTGCACTTTCTGCTTTAACTGATAATGTTGGAATAAATTGTTGGATAAATTATGTTTTTTAATGTCAAAAGCTATTTAGACAGAGTCTTTAATTATGAATGTCAGAAACATTTACATATAGCACAATATGCCAAAGAGTAATTGTGTTATTCTGTCAAGGATAATCTGTAAGGGCTGGGGAGATAGCTCAGTAGCATAAGCACCTGTCTAGCTACTGCAAGGTTCTGAGTTCAATCCCCAGTGCCACACAAAAAGAGGATGAGTTGTACATATGTATTTCACACATATACTGCCAGAACTTTGTCATTATTCAACATTATGCAATATAGCAACCGTTGTTGCATTCTGTTGTTCTGTTTTTTGATGTTTTGTATTGTTTCTAATCTTTGAAAATTTTATTTTATTTTACTATTTTTATATTCTCTTTAGATAATAAAGTATCATCATTATTGCCAAATGCATTTTAAACTATATTTTCTTTTTGTGTGTGTGTGCTTTAGGGAAGGGTCTACAAGGTGTTCAGGGTCTCACTGATGAGATCAGACTCACAGTGAATCTCCTGTTTACACTTCCCAAGTACTGGTATTATAGGTGTGTGACATCATGCCCAGTTACAATTGCTGTCTCAGCAAGCCCTGGGGGTGGGGCTGAACACAGCATGTCAGGAACCCCTGCTCCTGGGCCTACTCCTCTGAGCTATTTGGCCAGCGCTTAAAATAAATTTTCTATTGCTAATTAAGAATTTAATTATCCAAAGATCTATTTTTTACATTACTCTTAAAAGACAAGATTTTAAGTAAAATTAAAAAGATTTCTTTTCAATATCTGTTAGTTATTTTTACTTATTATGAGTTTTTGAGTATAAGTAACTTTAGAAAGTAAATACTCATTAAAGATTGCAGCCCTCTGTTTTAATATTTAGATGTTTGAACATTTTGATTTTAGTTTATTGAACGTTGATAGGCATGGGTTTAGTTTTAGTCTTTGACATGGGGAAAGCCCCTTAGATTATTCAACACTATTTATTGAAGAGGCGATCTTTCTTCCAATGAACATGTTTGGCTGTTTTTCAAAAATAAGGTGGCTGAATGTCTTTAGAGTTTTGTCTGCATCTTCTATCTTGTGTCACTGGTTCTCAGGTCTCTCTTTTTGCCACTGCCTTGCTGATCTTATCACAGTAGCTTAATAGTATAATTGCAAGTCAAGTATTGTGATACCCTCTTGACTTGCTTTTGATGGCCAGAGTTGCTTTTTGTGTTTTGTGTCTCTTCTAGTTCCAAATGAAATTTAGGAATGTTTTTTATAGTTGTAGGAGGACTACAACTATAGTTGTAGTTTTATAGTTGTAGTTGTTTCCCTAGTTTCTCTCTCTCAGTGAGTTTGTTACAGGAATGTGATTGATTTTTAAACATTGCCATTGTATCCAGATACTCTGTTGCATTTGGTCATTAAACCTACAAGATTTTGTTGGAGTTGTTGGGGTTTTCTGTGTAGCACATTGCTGCATTCCCAAAGGAGGATGATGAGAGGATGGATAAAAAATGACAACAGCCGGGCATGGTGGCGCATGCCTGTAATCCCAGCACTTGGGAGGCTGAGGCAGGAGGATTGTTGTGAGTTTGAGACCAGCCTGAGCTACAAAGTGAGCTTAAGGCCAGCCTGAACTGCATATTGAGACCCTGTCTCAAAAAAAAAAAATGACAACAGTTAGAATACAAAAACTGAGGCCTTATGGAGCTCACTCTCCTGATAGGAAGGAAGGAAGGAAGGAAGGAAGGAAGGAAGGAAAGAAGGGAGGAAAGAAGGAAGAATAGAAGGAGAAGGCAAGTGCTCCAACAATTGCAGTACATTTCTTTATATACTTGAGAGATTGAATATCAAATGAAACCTCTCCCCCCAATAGTTTAGCTGCTTGGGCTTTTGAGGAAAGCTGTGTTCTTGAGACTCAAGTAGGTTATTCGTGTGAGTTGTCTCAGGAGTTGTGTTCTTTAGCCTGGCATTGAACAACCTCTAGCATCAGCCACTCTCCACAGAGTATTATGGCACGTGCAAATAATAATTTTACCCCTTGTTTTCCTATTCTTATTATTTTATTTCTCACTCTTGTCTAATTGCTCTGGCTGATGTTTACAGAACTACATTCAATAGAAGTGGTGATACTGGACAGTCTTGTCTTGTTTCTGATTTTACAGCAAAACCTTTCAGTTTTGACCACTTAGTATGATCTTAGTTGTTAGTTTGTTCAGATGGATTTTATCAGACTAAGAGAAATAACATCTATTCTAATTGTCTCTAGGATTTTTATCAGGAATGGGTGCTGGGCCTTGTGAAATGCTTTTTTCCAAGTCCATTGAGATGATAATATGATTTATTAGAAGAGAAAATACATAGAAATCTTGAAGACTGATATGTATGCAGAGACTTCATGACTAAAACACAAACTACCTGGGAAATACTGCAAAGAACCCCAAAATGGGATGTCACCTCCTTAAAAAGATTTTTGAACAACAGAAGAAATCAATAACCCACTGAATATGAAAGAATTATAGCCAGTTTTCCCTTAAAGAATGTCTTTCTTCTACCTAGAACATATAAAGAACTGAAAAAATCAGATATTTAAATTCAAATATTTATTCCAAAACTGAGCATCTGAGATGAATACACACTTCTCAGATGAAGAAATACAAATGACAGATAAATGTATGAAAAATATTCAACAACATCGGTCATTTGAGAAATTCTAATTATAATAACACTGAGATCCCATCTCATCCCAGAAAGAACAGCTATCATCAAGCAATCTATAGATAACATATGCTTTGAAACTGTTTGAATAAAGGAGCCCTTCTCCACTGCTGGTGAAAGTGTAGACTAGTGAACTACTGAGGCAGTAAGTATGGAAATTCCTTAAAAAGCTAGAATTAAAGACCCCAAAACCACCCATTAAATATATATGCACAAATAATGGTGAAAGCAACATAAATCAAATATTAACAAACATGAAAAATCAAATAAGTACAAATGCAGTTGTAGTGGGAGAACGTAATTCCCTACTGTCACAAGCAGATGGATCAAGTAGGAAAGAATGATAAAAGAAATATCAAAATTAAACCAAGCCTGTGAACAAAAGGACTTACCAGACATCTACAGAGTATTCTACCCACAAACACAAGAATGCACATGTATCTCAGCTTCACAGGGGAAGTCTTCCAAAGCAGACCACATTTTACCCATAAAACATGTATAAGTAAATGTAGAGAAATTGGAATCACCTCATGCATACTAACTGACTGTAGTGCAGAGAAATTGGAAAACAATAGCAATAGAAATCACAAAAACTGCATGGAAATTAAACACCAGCTTTCTGAACAATCAAGGAGCCACAGAGGAAATTAAAGAGTAAATTAAACAATGTTTATAATTAAATGATAATGCCAATACAACATACTGGAACTTATGGAACATAATGAAAGCAGTCCTAAGAGGGAAATTGATAGTAATGCATTCTTACATCAGGAAAACAGAATGAGTTCCCATAAACAACCTAATAGTGTACCTCAAATTTCTTGAAAAAGAAGAAAAAAATCAAACCCAAAGTTTGTAGGAGGAAGGAAATTATAAATAAGAGCATAAATTAATGCAATTGACACTAATAAAACAATACGAAGAATCAATGAATCAAAAGGCTGGTTCTTTGACAGAATAAATAAAACTGACATATTGTTAGCCAACATCCTCAAAAACAGGAAAAACACAACAAAAATTAAAGTAATTAGAAATGAAAGGGAGAAAATCACAACAGATCTTATGTAAATCCAGAAGATAAGAAATATGTACTTTGAAAACCTGTATTCTTACAAATCAGATAACACAGAAGAAATGAGTACATTCTTAGACACAATCTAGCTTCCAAAACTAAATCAAGAAGATGTAGAATTTCTAAATAACCTAATATCAGCCAATGAAATTGAAACTGTAATTAAAAACTTATTGCCCCCAGGGAACACAGAGATGATAATTGAGACAGTGTGGTAGCATGTGCCAGATATCCCAGGACTTGGGAGGCTGAAAACAGGAGGATTACTATGAGTCAGATCTATGTAATGAGACCCTGTAGATCCTGTACTAAGCACATAAAAAGAGAAACTTACCAAAACAAAAAAGCCCAGGTCCTGAAGGCTTCAGTGTTGAGTTCTATAAGACATTTAGAGAAGAATTAATATCACTCATGTTGAAACACTTGAAGGAAGTTGAATGGAAAGGAGCACTTCAAAAATCATTCCTGAATGCAATTATTACCCTGATTCAAAAACCAGAGAAGACCCTCAAAACAACATCAAAAAGCCTACAGGCCAATCTCTGTAATAAAAAGAGATGCAAATATCATCAATGAGATACTAAATAATGTAATGAATTATCAAGATTATAGACCAAGATCAGGTAAGATTTTTCACAGGGAGGTAGGGATGGTTCCACCTATGTAAATCTTTTTTAAAAATGTATTTGATTGTTGCAGGGTCTCATTATGCAGCTTGGAATCATGGTGATCCTCCTGCTTTTAACCTTCCCAGTGCTGATATTACAGGCATATGCCACTATGCTGGACTCTGGCCAACTCAGCCTGCCCTGGAGATGGGACCAGCATGGCACGTGGAGCCTGGGGTTGAACCATGATCCCTGTGCTTGCCTAAGCAGGTGCTTTATTCTGCTGAACAATCTCTCCAGCCTCCTCTTTTCTTTTTTTTAACAACATATTAAAATCAATAAATGTAATACACCATACTATTGGACCCAAAGACAAAAATCACCTGATCATCTCAAACATGCAGAAAAAAAGCATTTGACAAAATGCAACTCTCATTTATGTTAAAAACGCTACAATAAATTGGAAGAGATGGTCTTTATCGCCATCTGATGAAAGAAATCTATGAAAATTCAAGAGTCAATGTCATAGTAAATGGTCAAATGGAAAATGCTCACTCTGAAATCTGAAAAAAAGACAAGGTTGTCCATTATTACCACTCCTATTGGATATAGTTCTAGAAATATAAGCCAGAGCAAGTAGATAAGAGAAAAAATGGAATCAATATAGCAAAAGAAGTGATTAAACTATCACTACTTGAAGATGACACAACCTCAAGAACTCCACTAAAAGACTTTTAGGTCTAATAGTCAAATTCAGCAGTGTAGCTGAATATAAAATTAACACTTAAAAATCAATACCATTCCTATACACAAGTAACAAACTCCCATAGAGAGAAATTAAGGAAAGTCTATCTTTTATAATAACATGCCCCAAAACTGAAATACTAGGAATCAATCTAACAGGAAATAAAATATTTATTCACTGAAAATTATGGTACTTAGAGAAGATCAAAGTGGATAGCAGAAAGTTGAAAGCTATCCCTTGCTCATGCATAGCAAGGACCAACACAGTGAAAATGGCCATACTCCAAAAATGTCATACAGATTTCATGTAATCCCAATCAAAATACCATTGTCACACCTCACAGAACTGAAGAAAAAATTCCTAACATTTATTTGGAATTAGAAGACACAGAAAAGCAAAAGCAGTCATGGGGCATCACAATTCCTGACCTGAAGTTATAAAAAAACAACTGTTACAAAATCAGCATTGTATTGGCAAACAAAAAGGCCTGAGGATCAGTGGAACAGAATAGAAGACAAAGTTACAACTCTGAACACACTTAGCTACCCTGTGTTTGATAACGGGGCCAAACACATTCACCAGAAGAAAAAAGTCTCTAATAAATGATGCTGGTTAAACCAGCTTTCCATATGTCAAAGACTAAAACTAGACCTAGGTCTATCACTATGCATTGAACTGAAATCAAATGGATAAAGCTTCTATAATACTGGAACAGAAATTCTTAATCTACTGGAAAAAATTAGGTAGAATGCATGAAGACTTTTATGAAGGCAGAGACTTTATGTGTGAAATTTAGATGATGTTGAAAAACACTGAAAAGAATCAAGAATGAGATCTTGTTTTACTAAAAATATTTTGCACAACAAAAGAAATCATCAACACAGTAAAAGTAAAACCTACAGAATGGCAAAAATAATTATAGCCAGTTGTCCCTCATATAGCAAGATCATATAAATGACTGAAAAGTTCAGGTCCCAAAATTCAGAGATCACTGTGGAAGTCAATGTGGAGATTCCTCAAAAAACTAGGATTGGAGGTCCCATTTGAACGAGCTATTCACCTTTTGGATATTGACCCAGAGGAATTAAAAACATTATAACATAGCAATATTATATGCACCCATACTTATAACAGCACAGTTTGTAATACTTAATTCTTGGAAATAACCTAAATGCCCATCAACAGAGGAATGGATAAAAAATATGTGGTTTTATAATATAATGGAGTACTAGTCAGCCTTACAGAAGGATGATTGGTGACTTAACTAAGCTTAGACTGAGTAAAAATTATTTATTGTTAAACAATTTATGCAATTTTAAGAGACCCTTCTTTATATAAAAATATTTATATTTAACTCTGAAATTTTCTCGTATATTCCATTCAAATGTTTGCCTAGTTTTCGTTTTCTTTTTGTTTTTTTAACTGCTAACATTTGTTGAATCCAAAGGAAGGCTGGTGTTCTAAGCAATTTATGCAAATAAGATCAGCTGATCCTCCAAAAAAAAAAAAAAACCCTAAGTAATGTTCTTACTGCAGATCAAGAGACTGAGGCACAGAGAAGCAATCTTGCCAGGGTTCCTCAACAAAGCAGCAGAATTGGACAGGAACTAGAGCTTTTACATGAAAGGTTCCACCAAGAGAAATGAATCACCAAGAGTGGTAGAAATCTGACTTGGGAGTTAGTCGGTGGGAAATCGTAAGGAACTGGTTCCCATCCATTGCAGAATTGTCTAACTGCCTCTAGACAGGAGGCAAATGCTCCATGGGCGCCTTGAGTATTCAAGGAGCTATTCTAAATAGAGGTCCATGGTTCTCCATGAGGCTCCATTAGAGAGAAATCATCTTGTTTAACACAGTTTTATAGCACAGTTGAGGTGCAGGGAGCAATTTGGGGCGCTGGTACTGTTAACACACTACGGCACGGGAAGTGACAAAGAACTCGAAAAAAGAAGTAACCGATCTGTCCGTGCAGCAGTGCTAGCAGCTCGGGATACACAAGAAGGACAAGGGATCCCCGCCCCCTCTGAGGCCCGGGGTACCCTCAACCTCCGGGCTCCCCGCGGCCTGAGTCCCTGGCTCCCCGCGCCCACAGGTCCAAGACTGTGTGAGGTAGGAACAGTGGAGGGCAACCGAGTCACACGCTAACCTACGCTGCCCTTCACCTGAGGTCTGGGCGGTTCGGAGGGGCTCGCAGTGGAGATTCGCGGATTCTGGTCAGGCGACGTGAACAGGCTCTGGCGGGCACGGGCGGAGGACCTGCCTAGTTTTCTCTATTCATTTTTTTTCTTCTTTTCTGGACAGAACCTATCTTTTTAGTTTTCTTTGCTACTACATCCCCTTGAGTATTTTATGAGACTTAGCAAAAGTTACATTCTAAATATGGATTCAGTAATCCTTAGCAATGACCAGTAATATATAAATATATTTATTCCAGTTGTAATTAATTACTATAGAAATCTATATTCGTATGTAGATGTGTTATCTTCATTAAAATACGAGATAAATTTACTTTAATTGTGCCTCTGTTACCAAAATTCTACTCAATTAAAATTTTTTATTTCCTTCTTATGCATGTTTCTTTTATGGCGCAGATTTTCTCACTCATTTTATATCTTTCTATTTTCTTACACAAATAAATTGAATGATAACAAGCATGCCTGGGGCTGCTTAACCAAAGAATTCATCTTTATGAGTACTGTCCATTTAACTGTGGGATTCCTGGGATTGCTTTTGGTTTATTTTTTTGTATACCACAATGGCATTCAGCCTTAGGATTCATAGAGCAGGTCACACAAGTTATTTTGAGAGTAACTGTCACACACTGAGCCTTGAGCCAGGGCCAGTCACTATGGCCTAAGGCTTAATCTTGCTAAGCACTTTCTTTTTGCTATAACTATAGCAAAAGTTGAGTAGTTTCAGCATAGCTTCTGATTTGCTCTACAACACATAAAATATTTTATATGTAACTTCTTATTTTACTAACTTTTAAAGAAATGAATATCTTATTTTAGGGTGTTTTTGTAATTAAACATAGTAAATCAAATGTAAAATATGTTTGCTAACAATTGCATATCAATTTTTAATGTTTACTGTCTTAGGTAATATTGAGCTTTCTATGATACGTACACAAATGGCAAATGCAAGGGGAAAGACTATTTTATTAATCTGAAATTTAACACTTTCCATTATTTTATTGTTGTCCCTGAGAAAGTTAAGTGTTAGGGGATAATCAATTCTCTCATTAGCATTTTCACAGTCTCATTTCTTCAGCATAAAATTGAGTATTTAGGGATAATAAGTTCTCTTATTAATGAGAATTTATTTATTAATGAGCAATTTCCCAGTGTGGGATGAAGTTCCCTTTATGTTCATCGAGTTCAGTATTCATCAGTTATGTCATAGACCGCTGCAGACATGGACTAAGGCTCCTCCAAGGGAAAAATGCCCATGTTTCTGTTGCGTGTTGGCCCAAGTACAACATGCACAATCATCTCTGGTGTAAGTCTTGTGTCTTCCATGAACATCTATAAAACTATTTTAGGAAAACACCAGTTTTATAAATCTTTCCTAGTGTTGTCTGTGGTAATGAGCCTGGGATGATCGACAGAGACAACTCTTGGAAAGAGGAAAAGCAGCTAATTTTGCACAGCAGATTAGGGTGCATGAGAGGAAGCTCTGTGAGTCAGCAATTATGCTCTTGCTCACCTGGTGGCCAGGATAATATCACCTCATTTTCCTGCTTCTTAATGGGGCCAAACAGCAGGCATTTCTTTAGTTACTTCACTGTCTCCTCCAGTTAGGAGGTGGAAAATTTATTATTATGACTGTGGATTAGTGAATACCTCAGTCATAGGAAAGGGTGGGCGGTTGACTGCTGAGTCACTGTCTGGGTACTCTGCGAATCTGGGAATCACTCGGAGTAGTGGTGTTACTAGGAATCAAAAGCAAATGCACATCCTTGTTTGTTGGTGTGGAAATAGTATCCCTTCCCATAAATCCATCTTTGCTCTTTATTTCCACATTTCATACTAAATATGAACTTTTCAAGGTCAGGAATTGTTTCTATTATCCATTCGTTACTATATTTCTAAAATTTAGGACAAAGAAATTGGACCCCCAAAGGAAGATACGTAATAAAAAACTGGACAAAATGAAGAAACACTTCTCAGAAGAAGTACAAATAGTCAATCAGTACATAAAAATGTGTTGAGGATTTTTGGCCATTGGAGAAATGTAGATCGAAACAAAATTAAAATTCTATCTTATTTTTAGAAAGAATGAGTACTATCAAGAAATTTAAAAAAGATAACAAATTTTGATGAAGATATGGGAGAAAGGAAACCTAAGTAGTGAATATGTAAACTAGTACCACATGGGAAAACCACTACCAAGATTCTTCAAAAAGCTAAAAATAGGACCGGCCAAATAGCTTGGCATCTGCAAACAGGTACAGGGGCCTGCCTCGTCAGCCCCAACCCCTGGTGAATGGTGGGACAGCAACTGAGCCTGGGCATGGTGGTGTGGGCCTTTAATCCCAGCTCTTGGGAGGCTCTAATCTAGTAGTGAGACCCTGTAGGCACTTTCCTAAAATACAAAAAAAAAAAAAAAGCTAAAACTAGGAATTCTCATTTGATGGAATTCTTCCCATATCTAGCTGTCCCACAGAAACAGTAAAAGACATTAAATTACAGTAACACATGCCTGCTTATTGTCACCTATATATGTAGTAGCACAACTCATAATACTCAAATCTTGAAACTTGCCTGCACATGCCCATCAATAGGTGGATGGATAAAGAAAATGTAATATTCTGCTATAAGGAAAAACGGCATCCTTTCATAGGAAAATGGATATAGCTTGAGAACATAATGCTAAGTCAAACCAGTCAGTCGCAGAGAATTAACTATTGGATAGTTTCTCTTGTATGAAACCCAAAGCATAAATTATTTAAAAGTGAAATGATAGGGGCTGGGAAGATGGTTCAGCGGTATAGGCACTTCCCTGACAAATGCAAGGGCCTGAGTTCAATGCCCAGTTCTGCCAAAAAAAAAAAAAAAAAACAAAAAAAAAAAAAACAGGCAAAAAGAGTGAAATGATGCAGTGTTATGGGAAACTGGGAAGGAACACCTTTGGCAGAGAAGCGGCATCAAGGCGTTACAAGGCAGAAGACAGGGAAGGCAGACAAAATGGACTTAGATTCAGGGAGCACATTTGCCAGTTCTCCACGAATGTATTTACTATGTGTGATATACTTGTACTAATTAAGTCAAATAAAAACAATTAAAAGAAGAATATCTCTGTCCAAGAAAAGAGTTTTTGTACGTTTGCCAAATGCACCAAACTAGCGTGCTGTGCGAAATAAATTGTAGACTTAGTCAATGGGAAAGCAGCTTGCTTGCTACCCCTGTCCCCATCTCTGCTCTGTAATGGTAGATCAAGTGGTTCTGCACTTCCAGAGCATTAATCTTTCCAAAGTGAGTGCCTAACAAAGCAAAGTATCTAGCGGCAGAAAAAAAAAAAAAAAAAAAAAAAAAGAAGATAAAAGTTCAGAATAGTGAGGAAAAGCTACGGATAAGAGAGTTCACAGGGCCTGAGCATTTGGTGTGAGTCTTAAGGCTTGAGGGAAAGGACTAGGTAAGTTGGGAAATTGGGTGTGCGGAGGGTGTTGGAAGCAATTCCACTACAAAGAACTCATAAAGTATAATTTGGAGTTTTGAATTGATAGTGCAGGAGGAAGTTGTCACCCACAAAAACTGGAAGATTGCTGCTGTGCCTAGAAACAAGAAATCCACACTAATAATTCTTCAGCACCAGGATGTAATGCTGAAAAGACGTCATAAACACTTGTTCCTGAGCAGTGAATCAACAAGATACAAATGCGAGGAAAATCTACTATTTTTTGTGGAACTGAGTCTGTGAAAGCAGTGCACAAATTCCATAAGAAAAATTAAGCTAACTTCAATGAAAGATGAGCTCATAGCAAGGAAAGTGAGAAAATAAATTCCCAAGAGAAAAATACATGATTATACTCTGAAAGGATGACTAAACAGATTTAAATGTATAAATGATGATAAAACAAAAAATATTAAAAGTAGAATTATGAAACACCCTATGTATATATAATGAATTCTAAAAAGAATTATAAAACTTACTGTTTGAATTTAGTTGAACAACAGTGATAAAGAAAAAAATAATATAATGGAATTTAACTGTGGAGACAGTGCATAACTTAAGGCATAAAATAATGGGACTAAATGAAGAAAGAAGGTAATCAGATAGACAGGGAGAGAGGAAGGGAGGAAGGAAAGAAGGAAGTAAAGGAAAAGGGAATTAAATATGGTCCTAAGCCATATTTTAATGGATAAAAAGAAGACTCAGAATGTGTTTGAAAGACATAATAAAGGAATATTCAGGGAAAGCAGAAAGTACAAACACAGCATTCAGAAATGTACATTTTTTACTATGACAGAATGGAGATTTAACATTTGAGAAAGAAAGAGCCCATATTCTCTCAAACAACAGAGAGACACTATTCAATACACTGTAGGACAATGACAGATTTTATAAACAAATAAAAAGTGTCAGCAATGACCCTCTCTTAAAGTGCCCTCTGGGAATTGGATGTGCTCAAAGCATGTTGTAGGGAATGTACAGAAATGACACAATGAGACTCATGCTTCTGTATAAGTAACATACATTAGTATTTAAGAAGAGAACATGGAAGCAGTTGGGGGAGAACCCAGACTGGTTACACAAATCTGACATGATATTATAGCAAGGCTTCCCTCAGCTACAGTGCATGACAATATATATTTTAACTTCTGAACTAGATAAATTTCATTTGAAGACAGAGGCTAAATAAAGATATTTCAGGAATATATATATATATATATATATATATATATATATATATATATATATATATTTCACACAGAAATACAACTAAGTGGGTTCCAGAAAACAATGTTGATCAACAGGAAAGAGTTGACTAAGAGTATCACAAAGCTCATTAAAGCTAAACATGTTTGCAGTATAAACAATGTTAGTAATAATTAGAGCTGATGAAGGGATCTATAACAAAAGATGAGATTCAAATTGCAGATCACAACAACAGGAAGTTGGGAGGGACAAGAAGAGAACTAGGAAGAAAACTGAATTAAAAACTGCAAGTGCATAACCTGCTGAGAAAGAGGAGCTTGATATAAATTTATAGATCAAAAATGTTATGAATCTGAATCTCAAGTAAAAATTAAGGAAGATTACTAAATCAAATAAAAATGAACTGCAAACTTCCTAGTAAATACAGTTATTTTCTCTAGAAATCGATCTACTTAGAAACAGATTCTTCGTAGAGAAGAACAGAAGTTTTCAAAATCCAACTTAAAGGTAAAATACAGAGAAAGCATACCATAATAGACACAATAGCTTTTGCTCTATTTATCTGAGACACATTATAGTTAAACATAGAAATTTGAATAATGATCAAAATTGCACAACTAAATATTCTTTAATGTTATAAATGTATGTTAGAACATAAGCTTTGTTAATTGAAAGATGACGAACTTTGTTTTCCAGTAGTGAGGACTGGATTCAGGACCTTCACTCTCAGCTGCTTCTTCCAAGTTTTCTTTTCATATTTTCATTTTGAGACAATGGCTTTCTCAGGCATTGAGTTTTTCAGGCTGAATTTGTGATCCTCCTGCCCCAGCCTCCCTGAGTTCTGGAACTACAGGCCTAAACCACTAGCTCTAGCTTGAAATGAAATGACTCCTTAGTGCTCATGTGTGTTAACTGGCAGTGAGTGAAAAGTCACTCTGTGTGTCAGTTGTAGAATGATTCCACTGATTTAAAAAGGTTATGCTTTACACCTTGAAGTTCAGCAATTGTTTTTGAGTGTATGCTTGCTTATGTTGGAATAAAATATCGTAGCTGTGTCTAGTCAAAGGTTATGTTACATTTTAATATATGTTTTACATTTATTTGCTGTAATGATATAATAGAAAATACTATAAAAGGGTGCTTAACAAAAATTATAGCAAATAAATTGCAAATGCTGGATTTTAAAATAAATTTCATGAAGTCATAAAACTTCAGTTGTGTTCTACTTATTATCCTTAACTTAATACAAGATAAATTTTATTATTCTATGAGAACTATTTAACTCATAGTTATTACTTTTTCTAATGTTCAGGCACTCTATTTTCTTTTAATTTTTAAAATTTTAATGTAGTATAATAAGATATTACTAAATAAAACATGCAATAACTTTGCTCACGTCTATGAAAAGAATAATAGAACTTGCTAATATTTTTTGTGGTCCAAATGCTTAAAATATAAAGCACTTTTTTGTACTGGGGACTGATATTCTCAGAATTTTAAAGAATACAGCATTTAGTTGTTAACTAGAGCTATGATACTATGTAGTAGGTTTCTTTAATTTGTGCATGGTTAAAAACTTTAACGTTTGCCTAATATTTCCCCAATATTCACTTCCAACACTGCTGCAGCCCTTGGTGTGCACTACTTTATTTACTTCTTTGTGACCAGCATTTCTCAATTCTTTATTGAAAGGATACGTGATGGTCACCACACATCACTTTATAAAGTTGTCATGGATGAGACCCATAAAATAAATCATTAGAACCAAATCCGGTACCGAGAGGGAGGTGGACCACATTGATGCTGCCACTGGAAACCAAAGGGAATCGGGAAGCCCAACATTTTTGTCTTAGTTTCCTATTACCTGAGTGTTCTTCCTTTAATGTTTTTGGAGTTATAATGAACAAATAAAATTACACGATCTTGAGGTATGCTAAATAATCATTTAAAAGATATTCATTTCCTGAAATCATTCCCAGGGTTGTTAATTTTTCACCTTACCACCTTCTGTGTTGGATCTCCTGAAGATACTCAAGATATCTTCTCCTGAAGACATAATTAATAGCTGCTCATCTCATCTTGCTTCACTTTTCCTCCATCTAGAAGCCTACACTCTACTTTGTTTAGTATGGCTTTGCCTGTTTAGCTTCCTCATGTTACCGATGGAGTGCAGTTTTCTCCTCTATGAATTACTTATAATATTATCTTCAAGTTTCGCCTCTGAGACCACATAGTACTGCATTTTGTACTGAATATAAATTTGTTTGTCGATGAACACATAGACAGAAAATAGGTCATTCTAACACTGGGCATAGTGAATAACTCTACCTTCTTTTTCTTGCATGATAATTTATTTCCACAGCTGAGTGTTGTTATGATTCTCATTCTATAAAAGCAGAGTGCCAACAACCTTTCTTCACTCTGTTCTGGCTTCCCATTTCCCTTTGGCCTCCTGTGGCAGTTTCTATGCTGGTACATTTCCCTCTATATACTGGATACTGTTCTGATGATTTAGTTTATTGGTCACATCCACAACTACTATACAAAGATTGGGTAGGTAGCTGAGAATTGAACTCAGGGATTTGCACTTAATAAGCAGATGCTATGCTCCTGAGTTATATAATGCTCTTGTCTCTTTTTATGTGAGTGCTTATTAAATATTTTATTAAATATTAATATTAAATATTTATTAAATATTTTTCATGCAATTTGTTATTAAAATTTAGGAAGAAGCAAGTTAGTTCTTAAGAATTTTAACAGCATCTTCAGTTGAGCATCCACTTTTATGTCTTGTATATACAACTTCTTACAGAACATTGGGCATGAATGTAATTCTGCCAAATTCTTTGCCATTTCACAACAAAAATTGCCTTCTTCATGTTTCTGATGACAAATTTTTTATGTCTGCATCAGGCTTCTCCACAGTAGCCTTTAATGTCAATAAACGTTACAGGAGACGCAAGATTCTGTTCATATGCATTACATAAAAAATGAGAGCAGATTTTTTTCCAGTTCTTCTGTTCACTTACTGAGCCAGCATCTCAGCACCCTTAACATTCATATTTAAAACTTTGCCTCAGAACTCCAGATTCCAACCCACGTTTCACTGGCGAGAGACCTCCAGAGCAAAACTCAGGCTCCCACGTGCGTGAAAGTCTCTATTGTGTCCCAGGACTCCCAAGCACGCCAAGCAAGTGAGAACTTTTAGACTCTCTCAGCCCCTGATCCAGCCCAGCACATTCCAGTAAGTGTGTTGAAGAGCTTCGGTGCTCCTCTGTGCTTCCTGGGCCGAGGGAACAACACAGGGGCACCACAGGCTCACTGTTGTGCTTGAAGGGCTGCAGCAAAAAGGAGCTGAATACAGCAGCTAGATCTAGGCCAGGCTTAACTGGATGAACTCAAATTTAATAGATCTGAACCCGAATCTCATTACCTTCTAAGGTTACAACTGCACCAAAGGTCTACATCAAAGGTCAGAGGTCAGTGTTATACAAAATGACAAAGACAAGGAAAAAGTGCAATCTCAGGCCTCAAGCCCAACCATGATAAGTGCACAGGACACTAGCTCAGCTCAAATGAATGAATTAACAGAGTTGGAAGCAAAGAAACAACATCAGAAAGCTATAGAGGAACTCAGAGCAGAATTAAATATTGAAACAAAAAAAGAAATCTCTGAATACATAGCATCTGAAATAAAGAATCTAATACAGAAACATATGGGGGAAACCCAATGCCAACTGATAACAAGTGAAGATAACACTAGCTCAGCTAAAATGTATGAATTAACAGCATCACAAGCAAAGAAACAAAGCAGAAAGGTAAAGAGGAACTTAGAGCAGAGATAATTTCTGAAATAAAAAAAGGAATCTCTGAAATCATAGCATGTGAAGAAAAGAATCAAATGTGGACATATATGGAGAAAACCCAATTTGGAATAAAACTCTGCAGCAAAAGAATTAATAGCTACCTGTAAAGAAGATATTGATAAAAAAAGAGGAGATTAGAAATAATGATGGATTCATTGAATGAGCAATACAGGAAAAAAATAGATTGCAAGAAGCAGAATCAAGGAAATATGGACGAACTTCAAATCTCCTTCATGGGCCTACAAAACTGTTTAAGTGAAAGCAACACCTTTGTTCCAGATCTTGAATATGCTGGTGCAGCTACTGAAAAGGTGATAAAGGATCTCTTAAAAACAATGAGAATGCAGGAAAAAATAATCTGACACCTGCAAGATGATGCCAAGATTAACAATGTGAGACTAATAGGAATCAATGAGAAAGAAGGACTCAAGAAATATGTTATAAAAAGAATATAGGCAAAAGTAATAGATAACTTCCCAAATATGAGGAAACAACCCAACATTCAGGTAACAAAAGCATATAGAATGCCAAATAACTTTAACCCAACTAAAAACACACTGAGCCATATAATAGTCAAGAACCCAGAAATCCAACACAAGAACAATATACTGAAAGCTGCTAGAGAAAAGAAGATCATATTAAAGAAAAAACCCATGAGAATTATGGCTGACTTTTCTTCACAAACCATGAAGGCAAGAAGAGCATGGAAGAGAGTACTTAAATCCTCCATGAAAAGAAATTCCAGCCCAGACTACTATACGCTGCAAAACTCTCTTTCAAGTTTGATGGAGAAGTGAAATACTTCCATGACAAAGAACAACTAAAGAATTTCATGATGACAAAGCCAGCCCTTCACATACTACTGAAAGATGCTCTGGAGAGGGACCAAAATAATCAGGACTCCCAAACGGGAACAGAAGAAACACACTACATAGGGCAAACAATTAAACACAGGACAAAAAAGGAGTAGACAACAACAGGTAAATAACATGTCAATGGTAAGTCAACACATCTCAATTGTAATGATCAATGTGAATGAATTCAATTCACCAATTAAGAGAATAGCACTGTGGATTAGGAAAAAAAAAAACAAACAAAAAACCACATCAATATGTTTTATACAAGAAACACAATTAACTCAAAAAGACATTCATAGGCTTAAAGTCAAGGATGGAAAACAATACTGCATGGCCCAGCACCTCAGAAAAAGCAGGAGTAGCAATTCTCTTCTCAGACAGTCTCAATTTCAAACCAAGAAGGATCAGTTGAAATAAAGAAGGGCACTATATAATGGTTAGGAGAAAAATTCAAAAGGAACAGGTAAAACTCATAAATATTTATGCACCAAACACAGGAGCACCAAACAATATAAGACAAATCTTAATGGACATGAAAAAATCTATTATCCAAGACCATAATCTTAACAGGAGACCTTAACACTGCCTTACCTCAAAAACATGCATCAACCAGACAAAAAATTAGCAAAAATGTAGATCTGAATCAGAGCTTGGAACAAATGGCCCTGGCAGACATATACAGTGTGTTCCAACCAACCACAGCTCAATGCACATTTTTTCAGCTGCACATGGGTCATTTTCTAAAATAGACCACATGATAGTCCAGAGGTCATGCATAAGTATATGCAAGAAAACAGAAATTATCCCATGCATATTATCTGACCACAGTGCAACAAAACTGGAAATAAACGACAAAAGAAAACAAAAAACCCACTAAATACATGGAAGTTAAACAACACCCTACTCAGCAATCAATGGGTCACAGATGAAATTAAAAAAGAAATTCAACAATATCTACAATACAATGAAAATTCAACCATAAATTATAGGAATTTATGGGATGTGATGAATGCAGTTCTCAGAGGGAAAATTATAGCTATAAACACACATTAGGAAAACAGAATGGGAACAAATAAACACACTAATACTGCACCTCCAACATATAGAAAAAGAAGAGCAAACCAAACCCTGAGCCCAAAGACAGAAGAAATCATAAAGATTAGAACAGAAATCAATTCAATTGAGATGAAGAAAAAAGTTCAAAGAATCAAAAAGCTGGTTCTTTGAAAGACTACACAAAATTGACAAGCCTGTAGCTAACCTCATCAAAAAGAGGAAAGAAAAAATTCAAATATAAGTAACAAGGAATAGAAAGGGTGCAAGCAGCACAGACACCACTGAAATTCAGATGATTGTCAATAACTACGTGGAGAATCTCTAAGCTCACATAATTGAAGACACAGAAGAAATGGACAGATTCCTCGAAAAGTACAAATTACCAAAACTGAATCAAGAAGATATAACAATTCTCAATAACCCAATGACATCCATTAAATATGAAATTTAATAAAAAGCCTGCCAATAGAGAAAATTCCAAGTCCTGATGGATTCACAGCTGTAATCTACAAGAAATTTGTAGTAGATATAATTCCTATACTCCTCAAACTCTCCAATGAAATTGAAAAGGAAGCAGTCCTTGCAAAGTCATTTCTGGAGGAATGTATTATACTTATAAAACCGGTGAAAGACACAACTAAAAAAAAGAACTACAGCCTAATCTACCTCATGAACATAGATGCAAAAGTCCTCAATAAAATCCTAGCAAGCAGAATACAGAAAATTATCAAGAACATCATATACCATGACCAGGTAGGATTCATCCCAGGGATGAGAAGATGATTCAGTATTCAAAAATCTATGAACATAATACACTATATTAACAGAGTGAAATCTAGAAACCACACAATCATTTCAATTGATGCACAAAAAGCTTTTAACAAAGTCCAACACTCATTTATGTTCAAAGTCCTACAGAATATTGGAACAGAAGGCCTCTACCTCAATTTGTGAAAAGCCATCTATGGCTAATACAATTGTAAATGGGGAAAAACTGAAATCTTTTACTCTTAGATTTGATACAAGACAAGGATGTTCTCTATCCCTCCTCCTATTCAATATAATTTTGGAATCATTAGATTCCAAAATTAGAGAAAAGGGAGAAATAAAAGAAGTAAGAATAGGTAAAGAAGAAGTTAAATTATCACTATTTGCAGATGACATGATACTTTACTTGGAAGACCCCAAAAGCTGCACTAAGAAGCTACTAGAATTGATACACAAATGCAGTAGCATAGCAGGGTACAAAATCAATACTCAAAAGTAGTTTCAGTATGTGTCACCCTTATGTACCACTGATAAACAAATCAGAAAAAGGGAAGCTGTTGATTGAAACCTCTCCCTTCAGTTTTAGATTATTTGCAGACAGAGTAGAAATTATGAGAAAAGGTCACGTTTAGCCTGAATTCTTTACTGAGGGAAAGTGTGTGAAAGATTGTGCAAAAAAGGAGTTTAAGGATAATGTGGTGGCATTTCTGGGCTGAAGATGCCAAGGTCAGAGTTTGGTCTGACATGCAAAAGAAATTCAGAGAAGTGCATCACAAGAACTCCAAAATATTATCTCTAATTTGTTTGTCTGGTTCTTAGACTTTTATTTCACAAAGGGGATACAAACAACAGCAGAATACAGTTCAGAAGTCAAGTACTGTATTTAAAGAGTGTCTTAAACATTAAGAACCCCTCTGTCAACTCCGATTTTTCTCTATACAGTTAAAAGGTATGTAAGTGAAACTATGGATTTCCCTTTGTAGGATTATGGTATTATATGTCTCAAAAATATTCACACTAAGTGCGAGAAAGCCATGGAGAAAATATTATAAATATATTGATACTTTATTAGTTGACATAAGAAGACAGTACAATAGTGTTACAAGCATATAAAATACTGCAATAAAAACGATGTGTGTTATAATTAAAGAGAAGCGTTTTAAGAGTTGTACATACTTTGAATGCAGATCTAAGTCATACATGAAAACATTACTCTATATAATCTTGCTTTATGCCGAATATTTGAAGGACCCCAGAACTATGGGGCCAGACTTCCAGTCTGAAATTAAATAGGAATATTTTTCTATCAATTATTGGTTTCTATTGTTTTAATCTGTCATTTTCCATTGCATATTGAATAAGTGTACATCAGCAAAATAGTTTTAAGTATCTACACATTTTTTCCTTAAAAATAAATATGCATATAATATTTTTGGTAATTTGATGCAGTTTTGATTCCAGTCTTGTTTTACTTTGGATCACATGTATCATAAATTCCGTGAAATGAAGATATAAATCTGTGATGCCAGGGAACGCATGACTGTTTGCAGTCATTCATTACATTAATACTCTGGTGTGTCTTATATATTTATTTTAATTAAAATATCTTTTATTTATTTGTTTGTTTGGATACAGGTTCTTACTACAGAGTTCAGACTTGTAGTGATCCTCTTGTCTCAGCTACCCCAGCACTAGGATTATAGGTGTGTGTGTCCAGGCCCCGTCGTAGTGGCCTGGAGTTGCGGGGCAGCATAGCTTGTGGTACCAGAGACTGAAGCCAAGTTCTTACCGTTGGCAGGCAGGACCTTACACTGTCAAGCTATCTCTCAGCACCGGCATATCTTATAATTGAAGAAGCCAGACTTAATAATATTACGTAGCCTGACTGCTATTTCATTGTAAGATTCTCATGAGAATAGTATTTTATAAGTAAGATTAATTTTTACTCTGAATAAGTGAAAATCAATTTTTTTACAGTTTATATGTGTTGCTTAGTGATTTTCAGACAAATTTGGACTTCAGTTCTATTATTTTTATTTTAAAACTTATGGGATGAATATATCAATAACTAACACCAAATTAAGTTTTAATTGTTAAGGTAAGAACACAGGATATAAATAAATTGTATATATCATCATTTTATGTGTATATAAAAGTCAATGTATGCCATTTATTAGTGTTTCATCATGATCGATTTAGTCATATGAATCTTTTGGTTTTAGGATTTGAATTAGTTTTAAGAATCATGACCATTTTCAACTTATGAGGAACAAAAGATGTTGAATGAGTTAAACGCAAGTTTATCACTATGAGCTCACGGTTTCCTATGTTATTCTTTGATTTCACTGTTTCATAAGTGTCCCATGCTCTTCTAATTGTTGAAACCTTTGTCTGTCTTATTTTGCTGCAGGTCAGCATTCACGACACAGTGCATTGTAAGTGTGGGCATCCAACAGCACTTCAGTCTTCAGAGTCCCATCTTCTCCCCATGATTTTGGGCTTCAGCCCATTTTCTCCCTCTGCTTTTTGAAGGTTCTTCCCAAAGACTGAAGTGTTTCTCTCCATTTCCTTAGTCTTCAGTAGCCCTTTGTCTCACTTTGCTTCTAAGAGACTAGCCCATAACTGCAGACTCTAGGATCCAGACATAAATAGCTTCCTGATTCAAGTTCCTGAACTTGAAATGATACTAAGCCCAAGATAGCCCTTTCTTTCCCTCATAATCTCTAAAATCAAGTACATTCTTCTCTGTCAGATCCAGGTTCCATCTCTCTTGTTAGCCTACACCTGGCCTCTAAGGCCAGCCTACATGTATTACTTGCTATCTTTTGTACTTGAGCTTGTTCCTCTCTGATGGAAATTGCACACTACTACTCTGAATTCAAACTACTTTCCTCCTTGCTGTGCTTTTCCTATTAAGAAATATCAGCAATGTCTTCTATGAACTTACACACATCAAGCTTTTATCACAATACCTAGAGACCAGTGAATGTTATTATCTTTTAATTTCATCATGGTCAAGTGCAGATAAACAAGTGAAGGAAGTTCTATAATATTCACCAAGTTAACATGTATTTTAAAAATATTTAAGATTTTGTGCATATAACAGAAAACCCACTAATGAAATATTTAAGTCTTTCTTGTACATAAAATATCAAAATAATAAGTTAATGAGATAGTTTTCTAACAAAAGTGTAAGCCAGGAGAGCCAGCAATTGTGACAATCACCATTTCCTTTTCAAGGAATTGAGTCTCCAAATAGCCAAACAATAATCAGACCAATAACACAGCCTATCAGTGAGTTGGGAAAGTCTGCCCAGGAGCAGTGGGCAAATGGATGAAGCAAGGGCAAGTGGAGAGGGACAAGACACACAGAATCTCTGAGACTGAATTTCTCCATGTGAACTGTTGTGAGTTTCCATGGCATCCAAGATGTTTTTCTTGCATACATTTCCCCTTATATTTCTCTTTGTTTCTTTAAGCTAGTCCTTAAGTGCCCACTATTGTTTGGGCTCACTCTATAAATTTAAGTGACCATTTATCAATGATATGTGTATGCATTTCCATTTTCACTGTGAGTATACCCCATAAAATAACATAAGCAGTAGGCTGTGTTTGAGTTTTAAATGAAAAGCCCAAGAAAAATAGGTCATTTAAGGTTAATAGGATTTTTCTTACACTGTAGGACCATAATTCTCTATGCTTTGTTACCTTCATTCTAATCCTGAGATCCAGCTGCTGAAAAAATAGACTTGTGATTATCACAGAGTATACACTTATGCATGGGGAGAAAATCGTATGGAAGTTCATTGCTTCAATTGAAATACACTGAGTAGTGTTTCCTGCGAAGAACCCTGCTGAGGTTTGTCGAGATGTATTGAAATCAGACCTTCCTCCTTCAGCTCACAGTTTAGTACCTGGGGAATGTGTTATTTCTTTTCTTTATTTGTTTTGACTATTCTGTACAATGTTCTGACAGAAATGTCACTACTTGTGGTCCTCTTCAGTGATTACAATAAAGGGTAGTATGTCAGCCTTTTTATGTTACCAATACTATTAAAACATGAAAATCTATAACGTACAGATAGGTAGACATGTGTTGCTTTCAGGAAAATATTTATGAGAATAATTAATAATTAGTAACTGACTGCTCTGCATTTGTCTAGCAAGATTTTGAGACAGAATAGGTTGGTTTTAGACTTTCATAAGTTAAAAAAAAAGTTTTAATCTTAAAATGGAATAAAGAGCCAAGCAAGATAATGCACACCTGTACAGGACTCCCAGTGCTCAGTGGCAGGATGGCTTCAAGTTGGAGGCCTGTCAGTCTGTGCTACACAGTGAGCAGGCCACCTTGAATGGTGCAGCAAGGATCTGTCTGAAAATCAAACCAAACCAAAACAAAACAAAAAAAAGAAATGGAATAAAGAGGCTATAATAGTTCAAGCTCATTACAAGTAATGTTACTTTTCTTTTGGAACTGTCTTTAGGTTTATTGTATTTTATTCTACATTCACTGCCAGTTTTTTAGTATTAAAAGCATTGCCATTTTTAGTGATTAATACATTTCCATTTTGTAATAATGCACAAAAATATTTTTAACTGAAAAGAAAAATATAAGCAAACAATTGAAACCAAATTTTGAGAAAAGTTAGTGGGCCAGTTACAATAGTGGATACATTTCATATCGTTGTCTTCCTATTAATCAGAGTACAAGATGCAGGTATTATATTGTTTCAGTAAAAAGAATTTCAAGAAATTAAGAGAAGCCAGCTGTATAATTGTCTTTTCTATCTTGTGTATTTTTTCTTTTCTTCCTTTGATGTTTCCCCTATCATAGTTTGCATTTTTTTTCACAGTTTGTCTTTTCTTTTTCAGTTTTTGCCTGGAACACAATATTTATTGCAAAATTTTGATCCTATTTTCTTGTTCAGTTACTCACACTAATGAAATGACTTGATCTTTGTACACGCAGATCTTATTCATTTCATGCATTTGTTTAGCCTTAAGTTGTACCCATTTACTTATAAACTCTTCAGCTTATCCTTTATGGTTCAGTAGCATTCCATTGATGAAAAAGACCACATTTTTAATCATACCTTAGTTGATGGGTGTTTGGGTTGTTTCCAAGATGTTTCTGCTACAAATTGTGCTGATATAAACATGCATGCACATATGTCACTGTGGTATGATTATTTTCTAATTAATCTAAGAAAATATTCAGAGAAGGAATAGCAAGATTGAGTCAGACTTCCAATCCTAGTTTATTGATTCTCCACACTGATAACCACAATGTCTTTACCAGTCTACACTCACATCAGTAGTGGAGTAGGGGTCTTTTCTTACTACAACCCCTTCAGCATTTATTGGTTTTGGCTGACTTCTTAATGATAGCTATTCTTTCTGGAGTGTGATGGTATCTCGGTGTTTTAATTTGCATCTCTCAGATGACCAATAATGTTGGACTTTTAAAAATATATATTTTGCCATTGCTATTTGTTTTCTTGCGCAAAAGCTTTTTAAATAAAGTCAGAGCCCATTTAAAGACCTGAGGATCGGTGAAACAGAATACAGTATTCAGGTATATACCCCAAACACACTCAGACAGCTTTTACCTGAGAAAGGAGGCAAATACTCAATGGAATAAAGATGGTCTCTTTAACAAATGGTGCTGGTGAACATGGACCTCCACATGTCTGAAACTAAAACTAAAACCATGCCTATTGCCGTGCACTAATCAGAAGTTAAAATGGATCAAAGATATAATAATAAAATAGAAACACTAAATCGACAGAAGGAGAAGTAGTCAGACATCTCAAAGACCTAAGTGCAGGCAGAGACTTCATGAACAAAACACAAATTGCAAGGAAAATATTTCAAACAATCAAGAAAAGCAAAAATCTTTTAAAGATGTGTTCTGACCATATCAATTTACTGCTGAAATGTACAAATAATGTCTCTGTCTCTATGGCCACCACAGCCCTAAAAGCCTTGGACATGTGTATTATTGTAATAGACAAGAGTTTCAAAAACAAACAAACAAACAACACTTGTAAAGTGAGATCAATTGGAATGATCTTTGAGAAAAGAGAAAATTTTTGTCTTTGAATAAATTTTATTTAGTAAAAAATAATGTAGGAATGATGTGTACAATATTGTTAAGTGTTTGTTGGTTTTGAGAATCATTATCAGGGAGAATAAGGCTGAAAATACAAAGTGAGAAAAAATGCCATGTCAATACAAAGATTTTGGAGATCCTACAAACTCCCAATGAAATAAATATAGGAAAAAGGTATGCTATTTGAATGATACCACTGTCGAAAACAGGAATAGCCCAAGATATATGGCTTCATGCTCTAACTTCAGAATAATGAAATATTTTTTCCTTTTTAACAGATGCTTTGACAGCTAGAAGACATTAAACTGACACTGTTATTTGCTTTATTTTGTCTTATACTTTTTGATTTTTGAGATAGAATCTCTGTGTGCACTTGAGGCTGGCCTAGACCTCTCTGCACAGCAGGATGGCTTTACACTATGAAGATACTCCTGCCTCAGCCTCCCACATGCTAGGATTATCGGTGTGCTCCAACAAGCTGGGCAAATGGTAAAATATTGACTCAAATGTGAAAGATGAAATAGTAAATATTTTAGGAAAATGAAAAGTAATATATCTACAAAATTCTGGATAATGATACTCCAACAAAATATTAAAAAATACTGTTTTAAAATATAGTTAAAATGTACAATATGGTGCATAGAAATGAAGAGATTCTACTCCAAAGAAAACTGATTCATATCTACAATGCAAAATTCCTAGAATTAATAATGTAAAGGCAAACAATCCAACAGGAATTTGGGTGCTTCACAAAAATGCAAATATGAATGAATAAGATATTTTGAGCATATAAACATTATGTAATAGTCACTAAAAAAATTAAAACAAAACTTGATATTGTTATGTTCAAAACCAGGGCTGGTGAAAATGAAGAGATTGTAATAAATTTTAAGCAATCTAAATTCTATGCATTGCTATAAAAAGGTAAATTAGTACACAGTGGAAACATATGTATTTACTAACATGAGGAAATATCACCCTTGGATTGGCTATGCAATGCTGCATCGTATGGACCCAGAACCTTGAAGCATCAGCAGACCCCTGATCATGCTGTGCACCTAATAAGAGCCAAGGACATCATCTTAGTGCTTCTTTGGCTTTGACCACACTTTAGCACTTCACAAATAAAACATATCCCATGTCTGTGTTTTATTCTGTCATAGTATCCACAAGCAGGAGGTTGGTGGTCCTGGGCAGAGCCTGAGAAATGGCACCGTCGGTGGGACACTGATAGCCTACTCAAAGAAGACCATGCTGCGTGGGGCCACTGGAGAGCTGACAAGGAAGAAGCTTTGCTAGGCAAACAGTGTGGATACCACAGGAGTGAGGTGGCTACTGACATGAAGAGGTTCATAAACAGATGAAAATGTGGGGAATAAGCAGGTTACAACACTAAGGGGTTCATGGGCCAACACGAATGAGAAAAAAATCTTAGACACACAGCAGAGGAAATGTAATCCCCCCCTGAGCTCTCTTCACGTTGGAGCTGAGTTCAGTCATTTTAAATCCATGAAGGAGGAGGATGAAGGAGCTTGCTTCAAGCACAGAGAAAAATGAAAATGCTCCTTGCAAGGCACAGCCTCTGTGGGAAGATCTGACTTCCCAGGCACCAGAGTCATTACAAAGTGGTCAGCCACCAACACCAGAGGCGCTTGGTTAGGAAATAATTCAATTTGAAAGTTTCAAGGAAAGGCAGAATGAAGCAGTGCAAATCAGTTTGGACAACCCTGAAGGTGTTGCTGCAAGCCAAAGATGCTCACTCTGATCATCACTTCTCACAACCCTTGTGATAGAGGAGAGTACCAGGTTGGTGAGTACCTAATAGGACCCAAAAAGTTCCATCAACCACTAAGCCTGAGCTAGGTTGGGAAAGAGGAACCTGTTTCAACCTGGAGCATACTCCACAGCTGGGCAAGGGATGGGAGGGACACCGTCCTGCATCAGAGTAGAGGAGGGATGGCCATGGCCCACCCACCTCTGTTGGCCCAGACACAGTGCTGTATGGCAGCACTGGTACCCACCCTAGTTCATGAAAGTATCCAGGTGTCCTCCCTTTCATCCCCAAAAAGGTAGCTGACTTGACATCATAGAGACAGAGCCAGCAGGTGGCAGTGACACTGTCTGGGCACAGAAGTGCATGCCTGAAGTCCCTATATAATAGGCAACAACCACAGGTTGCTCACTCACAAATTACACAAAATTATTTTGCTTTAATTGGCTTCTAAGAATATAAATTAAAAAGCACAATCAGTTCCTTGAATGGAAAAAGGGATGCCAGTTATGTGCAGGAGACAGAGTCATGGTGGGGCCCCAGCAGGATCCAAGCTACATGGTAAATGGGTGGTCAAGGCCACAATCTTAAAAATCATTTAGAAGGTTATTGAGGTGTAAAAAATAAATCTTATGAAAGTTTAATGTTACTCCAAACTGCACAAAAAGCATCTCAGTCAGATTTAAATCTTACAAAATTTGCTATTCAAGTAGTAAAAAGAGAAATCTATAATGAATAAAGTCAGTCATACACATTGCTATTAGTTTCTGATGGCCAGAATCTTCACAATTTTTTGACACATCTTTGTTATGTTACGTTTTACAGAGAAAAATCCTACAAGTACTGTTAGAAAAATCAGGCTAAATAAATTTTAGAAAAATGTATAAAGAAAACTGAGTGAAAACTAAAGGGGAAGCTAAATAAAGTTATCATTATTCTTAAGACAAAATAAAATACAAAAAGTGTTGACTAAATGTAAAAGATTTCTATTTCTTCTAATTTTCATTACCAAAAATAACTTGTAACTGTCAACCCAGAAAAAGTTCTGACTATTGATAATTACATCCAAAAATTATTAAAAAATTATCATAATTCTATGTGGCAAAATACTTTTGAGTGAATTCTGATTTTATAAAGAAAATTTTCTTAGGTATGTTTGTTTGTATGTCTATCTAAACTGTGAATGGCTATTTTATTTGAGCTCAAACATTTTTCTTTGCCTTTTTGGATTTTTATAGCGTGTGTCTATAATTTAAATTGGTCTTGGGGCTGGGGAAATGGCCCAGTGGAATAAATGCTTCCCTGGCAAGTGAAAGGGTCTGAGTTCAATCCCTGGTTCCACAAAAAAAAGTTGGTTTAAAGTTGTCATCATAATTATTATTTATTTATTTTTTATTTTATTGAGGTACAAATATCATTGAGATAGTTTTAAGAGGCCTTAACAGGACAGATTCAATAAATTAATACATTGCAAACTGTTTTCACAATGTTTTGGTATCGTACAAGGTGCATACATGATATTATACTTACAGACGTTATTATAGCAGATGTCTCTAATCAGTGAATTAAGAGAGTGTAGCTGTTTACTTATCCTATTTTTTATACCTGAATTATACAAAAGACTCAATAATTAATACTTTCTACCTTGTTCTCGTCTTAGTGGTTGTCCTTAGTACTAGAAGCTGACATAATATCCTGTGCAAGCACCATTAGTTCAAATCTTGCCTCTCATAGAATTATGTAGAAGCATGGCATATCTATTCCAACTGTACTGAGTATACACACACATCATGATTCTTCCTTTCTATACCCATTCCTTTGTCTACACCTGTCAAAGATGGGCACTCCATTGTCATTCAACCAATTTAGGTGCCTAAACTTGATGACACAATCCAACACAGTCCAGCATTCCACGATAGTGAGTTATCCAAAGAAGTTGTCAACCATAGTGATTTACAGCTCAACTTATTATTATGGCCCCACGTTGTACACCTCATTTTTATACTTTTCTGCTAGATGGTTAAGACCTAGATAGAGCAAGACCTATATACCAACACATGTACTTTTTGTTTCTGATGAGGTCAGTGAAGTTCCCTCAGGGTTTATCTTGTAATCCTGTACCTTATTCTGTAGATCCATTGTCTGTGTCATCCATGTGGATGAGTCACAGCCAATGTTCGACCAGTTTGCTCTCTGTGAGAGCCTGAGAGAAAGTCTTCTCTCCATGTGACTCTCCCTAGGCACACTATAGAACTTCAATCTCTTTCCTCTGTGGCTCCATAATCTCCTTGCTCAGAAAAATTGGGGCTCAATTGAGTTTCATGATGTTACAGTACAGGTTCTATTTCCTGAGTCTTTGCTGACCTTGAAAGGCTAGGGCAAAAATGTTGGCTGGCCTTGTGGCTCTTCTATTTCTCATATTTTGATCTGTGAACTTAGGTTGTTAACCATCCAGAAGAAAAACTGATTAGTACCCTGCAGCATATGCCATTGCCTTATCTGACTCAATTGTTTTTAGTTGTTGTTGTACATTTCTATTTGTATTTCTTCTTTTCACTTCTTATACTAGAGAGACTATACCACGACATCCAGTTTCAATCCCTGTCTCAGTGTGCCCCGGGGGCATGCTGGCACAGTAAGTCAGGGGATCAAACCTCAAGCCCAAGCACCTGCATTTAGGTGCTTTAATCTGCTGAGCTATTTCACCATCTCTCTGAAATTGTTTATGTTATTAAATTTTTTCTTTTAGACATAGATATCTGCCTTTCTCTTCTGCTCCAGCTACGTATGATGAGATACATACCCAATCAACATGAGAGTGCTGGTGGATAATAGCATGTGAAGAGTTGGTATGATATATACACTATATGTGTCACTCTATTCCATTTTAAGACCTACATTTAAATGTGTTACACAAATGATGTCATCATACTTGTCATGCTGAATAATATATATGGCTTTTGAGCTTAAGTTTTCCTTGTTAAAAGTATGTACCTGTTCTATTAACATTCTATAGAGATTCAGCTACTAGGAAAATTATGGTTGATAAGAAACAAAGGTTTCCTTATAGCTATAACAACACATTATTGCCAATGTCATGAATGTATTCATATCTTCCAGTTCTTCTAAGCTGTACAAATGAAATTTTTAGTGGTTTTGATATATTGTATCAACTTAAAAAACAAAATACTTAAGCAAATCCGGTCAATAATTTCACATCCTAGGGCATGGAGACCCCTTCTTTGGGGAGGGAGGGCCTATTCACGAGTAACTGAGCACAAAAAATATATATGAAAAGATATAAAAAAAGGATTCTGTGTGCCATTTCCTCAATGGAGCTCTGGTCTTCACAGTCAGCATAAGAGGAAGGCAGTGAGACTTGATAGATGCCACAGCTGCTTCTCCTTCCCCTGCTCTTCGCTGCTTTCTGCCTCCATAAACTGCTGCCTTCTGCCTTGTGCTAGTCTGCCTTGGAGCCAGCCAAAGGTAGACTAAAGCTTCCACTAACGATGACCTAAATAAATCTTTCTTTCCTTTATTTTGGCTGTTAGGTATTTTCTCCAGGCAACAAATAAAAATTAATTATGATAATAAACAATTGTTTGTGATAAACTGCCATATTTTTTATTTAAAATATTTAGTTTTTAGATGAAACTTTAACTAAACCCAATAAAATACTGGTGGCACTGATCTGCTGTTCTTGTTCAACAACTAAAATTTAGAGGTCCAAACTAGAAGGAGAGCAAGCTAAGAGGACAGCCAGTACTTTGGCTGCAGCACTTTGAGATCACTGAGCACTGAGGAAACAATGCTTTCTACAGCATTCTACAACTCTGGTGAGTCACACAATTTCCCAACCAAGGAGATTTCTGAGACTCAGGGGACCAGAACATCATAGGGAACAAAGTGCAGGAGAGCCATGAAAGAAAAGTCTCCTGTGCTTTCATAGAAAGTGATTAAACAAGCAAAAGCTGTGACTATCTTTAACTGACTGAAGAACACAGAGTCTTTTTTAGTGGTTCTAAAGACTCATCCACATGGATGACACAGACAAAGGATCTACAGAATAAGGTACAGGACTACAAGATAAACCCTGAGGGGACTTCACTCACCTAATCAGAAACAAAAACTAAGCCGGGCATGGTGGCGCATGCCTGTAATCCCAGCACTCGGGAGGCTGAGGCAGGAGGATTGTTGTGAGTTCGAGACCAGCCTGAGCTACAAAGTGAGCTCT
>PVKA01019397.1:0-42134 GCA_004027165.1 Ctenomys sociabilis | reverse complement strand
TATGGTCGACAATTTCTTTGAATAACTCCCTATGGTTGCAGAATGCTGGACTGTGTTGGATTGTGGTGTCGAGTTCAAGAACCTAAGGTAGTTGAATGTCAATGGAGTGCCCACTTTTGACAGGTGTAGACAAAGGAAGGGTTGTAGAAAGAAAAAATCAGGATGTGTGTGCATAGACAGTACAGTTGGGATAGATAACACTGTGCTTCTACATAATTCTATGGGAGGCAAGATCTGCACTAATGGTGGTTGGACAGGATATTATGTCAGCTTTAGTGCTATGGTCATCCACTAGGTAAATAATTATTGAATCTTTGATATAATTCAGCTATAAAAAACCTGTAAATATAATTTCATGTATGCACCTGGTACAGTACCAAAACGTTACGAAAACAGTTTGCAATGTATTAATTCATCGACTCTGTATGGTTAAGGTGTCTTGAAACTGTCTGATTGACATTTGTATTTTAATAAAATAAAAATAAATGGAAAAAAAAATAAAAAAAAATAAATTTAAACCTGTGGCCTAAGTGCTTCTTTAACTAGTTTAGGAATGGGGCCTAACTTCTTGGGTTATCAGAATGAAATGACTTATGTCAATAACAACTTCCCTTAATAGCATGTTGCCCAGATTCTTATTCTTGCTGACACCTGCAATTATTTGAAAACTTCTTAGACCAATATTCAAGTTTCAGTTTGGTTTATTTTAAATATTTATTTCCACATCAAAGCGCTCTTTCTGTGGTGTCTATAGACCAGGAGAGAAGGAGTTAATCTGGCTCGCAATACTTTTCCTCCTCCTCTCTGAAGTCTGTGCTTTTCTTTGGTGGACATTGGTGAAGGAAGGAAATGGCAAATGGTAAATGTGTCTCTATTTCACTAGGCTTCTTTGTGCGTCTTCTTTATTGAAGATGGACTGAATGGCCTGGCTGTAGGTGTGCCGTAGGTGGCCTGCATATGCTTGATGTACATACACTGTGTGGTTTGTGTGATTACGGGGACTGGGCTTGGGTTGTATGAAGGAGAGTTGATTATAACACTCCTGCTGGGTCTTGGGGAACCTATGAGGACCTCCACTTCTCAATTTCTTATCTGGGAGCTTTTACTGTGATTTGAGAAATTCCACCATCCAGCCTCCATTCCACAGCTTATAACATAGGTGAAATGTCCTACAGCCACTGGCTGCTGGGTATCATAAGTGAAACTTCTTACTCTTTGGTGGAATTCCAGCAAGATGACTCAAATCCTATTCCCCAGCATCTACCTGATGTTTTTAAAAGCCACATAACATTATTATGCCAAATAATGGGCAAGTGTCTGCTTAAATATCATTCCTCCAATCACTGCCATCTAGTTCTAGATTCTTTTGTTCTCATGAGCCTACAAGAATTAGGAATATTGCAGTTTCAGAACAAGACTATGCTAGATATAATCAAGTGGAGCAAAGGACATACCCAAGGCTAGCCAATTTTACAAGGGATTCTCTTAGAGCCTTGTATTTTTCCTGGGTGTCAGGAAAGAGAATACACATCCTCCTTACATCCTGAGAGAGGTAAGGCCAAGGAATTGCTCTTCTTGAAGATATGGAAACATCCTGAAGGAATTAAATGTCTAGGTAGAGAACAGGAAGGTAAACAATTTTCTAGGAAAGAAACAACAACAAAAAAGTGAAGTGAAGCATATAAGGTATTTTTCCCAAAGCTAGTACAAATGTTTCTTTTCCATCCAAATTTCTGACTATTTCTGCTTCAAAAAATGCACCCTACCAATCGATTTTTATATCAATTATTTGAGGTACAGGAAGATTTCCAGGATAACAGTTCTGCTTGGTCCTTGATTATCAAATTGTTCATTCATTGACCCAGCATCACAAATGCTCCTGATGATGTTTTTATGGACACCTTCTGTGACAGGATCCCAGTAGCCCCCAGAGTTTTCCACAGAAAGTTGTAGCTTCTATGGTAAAAAGTGTCAGTGATTAAATTAATGGACTTGAGATATGGTTGGTATCCTACATTATCCTGTTGGCTTCAGTGCAGACACAAGGACCCTTTTGAGGGGGTGCAGAAAGTAAGTGGGTGTTGAGATAATCCATTCTTGAGGAAGGGTTGTCAACTCTAGGAGTTGGAAAAATTAAGGAATTTTTTTCCTCTATTACAAACTCCAGAGGGAACACAAGTCTGTGGCATCTGGACTCCAACCCACAGACTGATTTTAGACTTTAGAACCACAGAACTATATGATGCATTTGTATTATTTTAAACAAATAATTTAGTGGCTATTTTTGCAGTAGCAACAAAATCCAGTACAAATTTCATGTCCCCTGTCCACCTGCAATACAGTCCTTATGTTCCAAAAAATTCTCTTTTGTTTTTTCCTTCACTTCCTTCATTGCATGGCCATTTCTTACTAAGCTAGTTTTCTTCCTGCTTCAAGTAGTTTAAGTTCATCATTTTATATAAGTGATATTTAAATTCTATACCTTTTCCTTGCATGCTTCAATTCTGCCTTCCTACATTCTTCACCTAGAATGCATTCATTGGCTTCAGTTTTGCTGCTCAGTGTTAGCAGACAAAACAGAAAGAAGGGTTGTGTTGTTTACGATTTTTTGTTTGTTTATGCTTGGATTTTTTCCCCTGAGTAATATCTTTGTACAATGTCATTTTCATAATGAAAAGTAGACCACATCTACTTTTTCATCAATAACAAGAGGAAAGAACTTGTAGTTGTGTGAAATAAAAGATCTGTAAAAGACCCTATGAATGCATTGAAGTTTTAATAACTCTTTCCCTCATAATCTAATCAGTATAAGTTAAAGAACAAATAGATTCAGCATCAAGGTGATATTAGGCAACACAGTAGATGAACACTGTTAGAAATTGAAGCTTACGGTCAAGTTGTATTTTAATTCTCTGCTATGCTTGTCTTTTGTTGTTATTAAGATTTGGTGATCTGGGGATGTAGCTGAGAGATAAAGCACTTCCCTACCATGAACAAGATTCTGAGGTCAGTCCCCAGCACTGCATAACAAAGGAGACTTAGAAACATTTCTGGTTGCTTCACAGCTTGTTTCTTCCTTTGTAATTTGAAATACATGAAGGACAGTTTTTAATAATGGTGAAAATCAACATTGGAACCAGTTAAGGCACTTGGCTTGCTGGGTTTACAGTGTACTTCATAGATACTTACAGCATTTTTAAAAATACCCTCAAGCCGGGCGTGGTGGCACATGCCTGTAATCCCAGCACTCGGGAGGCTGAGGCAGGAGGATTGTTGTGAGTTCGAGACCAGCCTGAGCTACAAGGTGAGCTTAAGGCCAGCCTGAACTGCATAATGAGACCCTGTCTCAAAAAGAAAAAATAAAATAAAATACCCTCAAGCAGCAGACATTCAATTGCTGTCTCAGCACACTCTGGGTGTGGGGCTGGCATGGCATGCTGGGGATAGAACCCCTATCCCTGTTTTTGTTTAAGCAGGTGCTTTAATCTTCTGAGCTATCTGGCTGTCTCTTCTCAGATTTTTAAAGTAGCTCAGAGGTCTGCTCAAACTTCTTCCCCTTAATGTGGTTGAATGTGGCCTAAATCCCAAACCCACGGCCTGTGATGTCTCAGAGGCTCCCATAATGTTACAATCATCTCTTTGTCTGGAAACATCTATCCTACTAAATATGAATATGAAGTATCCATCTATTGTCTATAAGACATGCATTCACATCAAGCCTTCAGTGTGCTTCATGACATTGTGTACCTACAGGTCTGGGGTAGCAGAGAGCGAGCACTGCAGCAGAAAGGCTTTGTCTTTTCCTAAATCTGCTCCCTTACTGTCTCCTTCTGCTTTCCTTCCCTTTCTTCCCAATGTGATCAAGAAGTTTCTGTCTTTCTATTTATAGGGAAAATTCAACCCTTATCATTGAGGCTTCTACCACTATTGGGTTAAGTAATTTCTCCACATAGAGAAAATGTTGTCTTCATGGAAGAGGCACCAGTGGATGCGTTTTGTCTTTTCTTTCACACAAAACAATAATACTTTTATCTATCAGCATAGGTCAGAAATTACTTTTTCATTTTTTCCTCCCCAACTGCTGTCTTGATAAAATAAATATCTTCTGGGTCCAGCTAGGGAGACAGTTGGATGTGATGAAGAGTATGGATTAGAGTCACAAGAAAATCTGGGACCGTCACAGATCTCACATACCATTTGCCTTGATCATGTAGCCTCCCAGAGTCTCTGGACCTCTCTGAGCCATTGGGATGATGAAATTATCTTCTGTGTGCTGAAAACAAGTTGATTGATGTGCACAGCACCACACAGGTGTACGCGATGATGATTCCTATGATGTTCATTTACAGCAGCAAGCAGAAGGTGTGTACCTGAACACAGCTGTGGAAGGAGACTCACAGCTTGCGCTTGATACGCTTCCCAGATTTAGCCACATCTTGGCTGCCTGTTCAACCAGGAAACTCTACAAAGATCTGTTTTCTGGGCAGAGCCTAAGGACTCCCTTCTCTCTTTAAGGCTCAAATTAGTTCGACTGTCCTTTATCTCTTTTTTTCGATTTTTTTTTAATTTTTAACAAGTCCACCTCCAGTCCAGATGGCAGAAGGAAGCATAGTGGCAGGACAAAATAACAAACAACAGCAATTACACTTTTCAAATATTCATCCATTTGTATGTGACTCAAGAGACTAGGGAATGTTTGAGGACAACTTCAAGGATAAACAAGATCAGTGAAATATGGGATATTTGTGATTCAGAGGCAAGGAATGGTGAAATGACATTTATTTATGCAAGGCTGGGATAAGTCACTTTATTTTTGACTCAGTTCTCTGAGTCCCTTCAGCTAAGACCCACAGGAGGAAGGTGAGAGGACGGATGGCAGCACCTCAATGGGTCTGGAGACATGCCAGCTCCAGGAGCAGCCAGAATGGGCAGAAAAGATGATAGCAGCTGACACAGGGTCTAGGAAGCAGGGGGTTGATTCTGCCCTCTAATCCTTCCTGCATGCATTTAGTAATCAGGAATTCATCCTGGTAGCTACCATTCCCTCACCTACTTTTTAAGGTCATTCAGTAGCCAACTGCTATGCCACACAGCTGTACTGCTATTCACACCCTCTGCCCTTTCTCCAGTACCTTAAACACTGTGGACCCCCACCCAAGGGAATTTCCATCGGTGATGGTTTTTAGGCCAGATAATTCTTGGATTTTCTTCCTGAGCCTTTTCTTTCTTTTGTCCGGGGTTCTCTTTACAGATCCAGATCACCCTGCAGAGATAGTGACAAAAATTTTCTATGACTTTCTTCTTCTCAAAGTTTGTACCTCTTTGGAAATGTTTCTAATTTATAGCCTCAGTTATCAAAGCTATCATCCCTGATTTTTCTGCCCTACTCCCTACTGGTTTCAGCTGTCTGATGACATCCACAACCAGGTATCTTATTACACATTTCCAAATCTCAATTTTTTTAAAAAAATTTGAACTCTTGCTCTCCATGATCCTTTGCCACATGTTTCCTACTGAGGGCCACATTATTTTCAGTCAGCCATCTTCCCACCAACACCAACATCCTAAACTAAAATTAACCCTTTAATTCTTTCTTTAATCTCTCTGTGTCTCTGTCTCTACCTTTGTCTCTGTCTCTCCATTTTTCTACCTCTGTCTGTCTCTCTGCCTGTGTTTGTCTGTCTCTTCATTAACTAACCAGTTGCCAGGACTTGCCAACTTTACCAGCTGAATTTCAGTTGTTTCTTATTTCTTTATTTGAATGTGATTAACCTAGAACAGATACATTAGCAATAATTATTTTTTTCTTTGGATTATGAAGCATAGAAAGCTTCAAGAAAAAATATATGGAGAACATTATCCTTATTTGCAGAAAATTAATTAAATCAATTGTGGTAGGAGCCTGGATTAAATAGCACTTGAATTTATCCTTTGAGAACAGAAAAGAAACTTCCTGATAACACCCAGAAGGGGAGAAAAGAAGAAAAGAATAAAGGAGCAGACGGGAAGACAGAGACACTTATTCCCATGTCATGATCCTGTTCCCCAATTCCCCAGAGCTGCACGCATATTATTTTAAGGCAGCTGTGAAACACCCATATATACAAATATTAATGTTTTAATATGTCCATCCGGAGCCTTTTTCTTTATATTTTTGATTTTTTAATGAATACAAAATAGTGATAGAAAAGAAGCATTAGAAATGATAAAAAATTTCACTAAACAAAGTAATAGGAATTCAACAATGGTTGCTGTATCACATGATGCTATCTTTAAATTCATTGTTCAGATTACCAGATATAAATGTGCAAGATTCACTTAAAGCAAAAAGTAAGGAGCCGGGGAGATGGCTCAGTGGAATAAGCGCTTCCCTGGCAAATGCAAGGGCCTGAGTTCAATCCCTGGTTCTGCAAGAAAAAAAAAATCAAAAAATAATAATAATAAAGAAGTTATAAGAAATTGAAAAGAGGGGAAAAATAACAACAAAAATTTAAAAATTAAGCATTAACTTCTCCTTTAAAAGACCAGCAGAAATCAACAATACAGTTATCCAAACTATCCTGCATATATACTTAAATACATCTTTTCTTTTGTTTGTCCTTTTCCTCACCCCAGTTTTTCCTTCACATTGAACAAATTCCTTCTCTTTCACAGTATCTGTTATACCTTTTAGATTTTAATTACTCTTTCAGGTTCTCACATAACAATATATTTGCACCCCTCTCTAGAGCAGTGAAATTGGTCATAGTTAAATCTTGGAAACAACCCAAATGTCCATCCACTGATCAAAGGATAAAAAAGATATGATATTTTTGCACAATGGGTAATATTCAACTATAAAAAAGGATAAATCATGGTTTTTGTAGATAAAGAGGTGCAGCTAGAGACTACACTGGTAAGTGGAGTAAGTCGGACCCACATGTGTAAGCACAGATCCCTTTTGAAAAGGCGTTGAAAATCATCTTCCCATGTTGGCTGTCATCACTAGTATGCATACATCTTCATGTGCTAGTTACTGCTCTAAAGCTGGAAAATACCCTTCCAGCCAATTTTGTACTCTTAATAAATATATGTATTTATTAATGACATAGAATGTGATTGCATTTTTGTAAATCTTACGAATAGTACCCTGTACCTATTCTTAACCATTTGTATTACTTAAACTTTTGAGATTAGTCTCTGATGATTAATATATCTATTCATAGATATATCAGCTTCATTAAATGATTATACCACAATTTATTCCTTTACTGATGATATATTGTTATTAATTTTTCACACAAGCAGTGTACATTAGACAGCACAAGTCTTCGTTTACTTACTAAAAAAATTATAGGTGGTGCTCCAGAAATTGACTTACTAGGGATGTGCGTTCTCAACTCTACTCCTTATCACACAAATTGATTTTAAAACAAGTGTATCCACTGCAACATAAAGATATCTTACTTTAGTATACGTTTTTCAACACTTGAGGTTATTAGAACTTTTTTTTTTCTGCTGATTTGATGAAAGTAATACTGTATTCCATCAGTTTCAAATTACATTTATATAGATTTTGGCATGTTAATTTCTAAATTTTCATTGATTATTTTGATTTACTTCTCTATACTTTGCTAATGACACATGCTTATTTATTTATTTATTTACTTGTTGGTGGTTGTGTTGATGGTCATGGTGGTTGTGGTACGGGGGGGTTGAACCTTCAAGGAACTTCATCTCTATTCTTTTTCTTAAATTTTGACTTCAAAACAGTACCTCGCTAAGTCACTAAATTCCACAGGTTGGGCTTGAGCTTTCCATTCTTCAACTTCAACCTCCCAGTGTCAGGACTACAGGTTTGTAGCACTGAGATTCTTGGCGTTGCTATCTGGATTTTTTTTCTCACTTTTATAGGATTTTTTTTCACACATTTGAGCATATTGTTCATTTAACTATATGAAAATTTATTTCGGAATTTTATGATATCTTTCTGCTATCAATTTTATTTATTTTTAATATTTATATACGTCTAGGGTCTTGCTGGGCAGGTTGGACTCAGTGACCCTCCTGGCTCGGCCTCCCCAGCCCTGGGATTGCAGGCATGGGCGAACATGCCCTGTTTTAGTGCCTGGCACAGCGGAAGTGCAGCACCACATGCCATACTCGTGCTTGCCAGGCAGGTTCTTAGATCACTGAGCAGGCTCCTGACCTTCTACTATCTTTTTTTTTTTAATTTGGCCTAGGGACTCACTATGTACCTTGGACGCACAGTGAGCCTCCTCTTTTCAGCCTTCACAGGGTTGGGAGAGGCGTGCACCACCCCGCCTGGCCTTGGCAGGTCCACGTGGGCTCTTGGTGCCGGGGGTCTCTGCTACCAATTTTACGATTTTTTTGCTTAAGAAAATATTTGGAGGCCACCCAGTTCTTGGAACCTTCCTATCTCTCAGGAGCTATTACTATTTCCTAAAAATATTTCCTACTCTCAAAATATTTTTCGCATGATTTTATTCTCTTAAATTTGCTGAATTATTTTTTCTCATAGCCCAAAATATCTTAATATTCCATTTGCAGTTGAAAAACAAGTTTAGTCTGCTGCTACTCAGTGGACTGAATTACAAGAGTTAATTAGATAAATTACTTCACAATGTTGTCTATATAGTTATCAGTGCTGGTGCTCTATGTTTTATTGCAGATAAGAAAAAATGTTTCCATTACAATTTTGATCTTAAACATTTTTTATAAATCTTGTGAGATTTTGCCTCTTATATTTTTATTCATTACTTTTTAGGTAATACATGGTTTGGATCATTCTTCTTGGTAAACTGATACATTATTAAATGTTATTTTCCTTGTCTCTCAAAATATTTTCTTTTTTTTTTTGGCAGTACCAGGGATTGAACTCAGGACCCTGCACTTGCCAGGCAAGCACTTATTCTACTGAGCTATCTCCCTGGCCCCAATATTTCCTGTTTGGTATTAAATATTTCTGATATTTTATTTCAGTTGTCATCTGATTTTTTTCTCATTAACTTTATTGAAAATTAATAATTATATATTACTAGTGCATTAAAAATGTAGACAAATATTAAAATGTGAAAGATATAAAATGTAGACAGAGTGAATTTTAGAGAAATATTTCTGAAATGAATATACAGCATGAGATTAATAACAGAGCACATTGTAAATAAATTATTTACAAACCTAAATGAATACAACATTAAAAGTTATCCAAAATAAAAATGAAGAAAGAATTTATGGATCAGTCATATAATAGTTCACTTTGTGCCCAAATCAAGAAACTTACCTTTATATGATTAGAATTCTCAAAGTAGAAAGGGGAAGGCAATAAATATTTAAAAATTTAAAATTTCTGAATTTAATTGAAATTACAGCACCACATTTCTAAGAAAATGAACCTTTTTGCACAAGAAATTTGAATGAATTCATATCAAGATACACAAAAATGAAACTGTCCAAAACTAATTGTAAAGAAAAAAACTATTAAAGCACATACATAAAAATATTAGTTATGGAAGAACAAAATTAAGTACTATGTTAATCCATTTTAGGAAAAAAAGTGTAAGTAGGTAAAACTTTAAAATAATTCAAAGAATTGAAAGAAAAAAACTATTGCCACTGAATTTTAGCAAACACAGCTTTGAAAACTAAAAGTAAATAGTTTCGTTATACAAACTCCAAATAGTCTAATACTTCCGTATGTAGCATATAGAAGATAACAAAGCGTATAATCCAGAAAGCAAGAGAAGTTGCTGTATGGTCCTGTATAAAGAATAAAGAGCTCTCAAAATTGTAATTGTGCAGGACTATGTAAAATGTATTAGATGAACACATTTAAAAGGTCATTGAAGATTTCTACAAAAGAGTATCAATCTTAAGTCAGGTTATATACATATTTTTTCATGTGTGTGTGTGTGTGTGTGTGTGTGTGTGTGTGTGTGTGTAAAACAAGGAAAAAGTAAAGTCAATGAAAGATGGAAATATACTTTTTTAAAGTTTCTAGAGCTAGCCAAATAGCTCAGTGGAGTGCCTACAAGCAGGCACAGGGACTGAGGGTTCAATACCTGGGCCTCTCGTGTGGGCCTCACCACCGGGGAGTGGTGGGATGATAATTGAGACTGGGCGTGGCGGTGCACACCTGTAATCCCAGCACTCGGGAGGCTGTAAGCAAGAGAATAACTATGAATGAGACCCTGAACACTCTGTAGACCCTTCTCTAAAATACAGAACAAAACGAATAAAGTTTCTAATACTAGGAAAAAATATCATAGCATGTCTTAAAAGTAGATTGTAAGTCAAAGATACAGTATAAATCTTAAAACAAAAATTAAGATTAAACAATTTTCAGAAAATTAAGTAAATCTTAATTTTTTAAGTAAATCTTAATTAAAATTAAATATTTCAAAAAATAGTCCAAAATTAAAATTAAATTATGAGTCAACTAAGAGACTAGAATGTTGTATATTATATGTATGAATCTACGATCAATTCAGAGTGCTCACATAGTATTTGAATAGGTTAATATATACAACTAAAAAACCTTTTCATGGTAGCAAAGAAGTACTAAGAATAAAACATAACATAAATACTGTAATGACAGGTATATGACTTTGTAATGGAAGTATTTCACTTCTTCTTTATACTTCTAACAGTTTGTGGATAGGATGTCACACAAAGTTGTAGTATGCTGTGGACATGGACAGTGTCCATGCTTACTGGTGGCCAGATGTCACCTGTGGGACTGAGCTACTGCTATTTCCTTGATATCCACCCTGTAGACCCGGATAGAATCATGAACCATAGGGTGCAGAAGTCCATTTGTAGAGGATCTCATAAAAAAATGTTTGCTGCTATATACAAAAGAATAATTGAAAGACTACTGTTGTATACCTCTTATTCTTCTGTGTTTAATTGTTTGCCCTACTTGATGGGTTCTTTCCATTCTCATACATGGAGTTGTGGTCATTTTGATCTCTCTCTAGAATCTCCTTAGTAGTCTGTGTGATGTTGGTTTTGTCATCATGAATTTCTTTAGTTGTTCTTTGTTATGGAAGTATTTCACTTCTCCATTATACTTGAAAAAGAGTTTAGCAGGGTATAACAGTGTGGACTGGAATTCGTTTTCTTGTAAGACTTGTAGTACTTTACTCCATGATCTTTTTGACTTGTTGGTTTTTGAAGAGAAATCTGCCATTTCCTTTAAATGTGATCTGTTTCTTTTCTCGAGAGGCTTTTAGTATACTGTTTGTGTGCTGAATTTCTGGGATCTTGATTATTATATGTCTGGGAGATTTTAATTGGGTTGATGTTATTTGCACTTCTATATGCTTTGATTACCTAAATTTCAGATTGTTTCCCCATATTTGGGAAGTTTTCTGCTCTTACTTATGTCCATATTCTTTTTATATTTGTATTGACTCCTTCTTTTTCATTGATGCCTATTAGTCTTATATTGTTGTTGATTTTTGCATCATCTTGAAGATGTTGAATTATTTTTTTCCTGCATCCTAGTTGATTGTAAGAGATCATTTCTTACCTTTTCACTAGCTTCAATGGTATCTTCAAGGTCTGTAAGTCCATTTCACTTTCATTCAAACAGTTTTGCCAGCTTGTGATTGAGGCTTTAATTTTCTGTATAGCACTTTGAATCTGTTTATGTGCTCTAATTCTTTTCTATGTTGCTCATTCAGGGATTCCATCATTTTTCTGTTCTCATCTATTTTTAATGTCTTCTTTAGAAGCACTTAGTACTTCTTTCATTATAGTTATCATTTCTTTTTTTACTTCAGAAATTATTTCTGATCTGATTTTCTATATATCTTTCTGCAGTTGTTTCTTTACTTGAGACAATACTATTTCAGAGATTTCAGGTGTGCGATTTCCAGCTTCTTCTATGCTAATGACTCCTGCCTTTGTTCTGGGTGGGCTCAGGGCCTGAGAATTCATTTTGCTCCTTTTCTTTGTCATTTTGTATAGTACTGTCTTCTGATCTTTGGTGTAGAGCTTTGGTAGAGTTACTGTCTTAGCACCAGGTCCAGATCTACCAAGTTCAAACTCATCCAGGTGGGTGTGGCTTGGACCTGGCTGCTGTGCTGCACTTCTTCCTGCTATAGACCTTGGAGGTGAACCCACTGTGCCACTCTGGCAAGATGCTCTGTTCCTGGATCAGCTGAGTGCGTCTTGCCTCTAGCCTCTCTGCAGGGAGTTCTGCTGCAGGGTGGCACATGGAGCCTGTCTGATGGAGGAAGTTCCACTCACGTGCTGGGCCTGGGTGCTGGCTGGAAGGAAGATCGAGCAGGCTCTGGGCAGTCTCACTCCATCAACTGATGTTTAAACCAGTTTTATCAATCTACACTTTCATCCCTATTATGGGTTACTTATAGTTAATATACAATTGGGTCATTTTGGTTGTAACATAATACAGTCATCTTTGTCTTTTAAGGAACACATTGATATGATTTATATTTAATGTAATTTGATATTGTTCCATCTGTTCTTTGGTCTTTCTACCTTATAGTACGTTCAGTGTTTTTTTATTCCATTTTTGTCTCTACTCTTACCTTCTTAAGGGAACTTCCATATATTTAACTATGTACTTTTTCCCTATTAATAATGTTAACACATTAATACAGTTATTTTAATTCTCTGTATGACTTCCACTATTTGAATTTTGTGATAGTCTGATGTTTTCTTTCCTTTTTCTTTCATTTATGTATTTGGTCTCTGTGCAGCTCAGACTTAATGATCCTATTTTCAGCCTCCCCAGCGCTGGGATGATAGGCGTGCATCACCATGCTTGGACTCAGTCCCCAGCTCAGTGTGCCCCAGGGGTGAGGCCGGCACGGCATGCAGACCAGAGATTGAACCCTGGTCCCTGCACTTGCCAAAGTAGGTGCTTAGTCTGCTGAACTATCTTGCTGGCCTTTGATGTTCACTTTCTTGAGAACATTTTGAATTTTTATTTTCTTAAGTCTGAGTTCATCATAAGTCTAGTTTGAATGTCACACATCTTTTTTAGGGGGGGGCAATGCCCTCCGATATTTTAGCATCTGCACTTGCAAATCAACATTAACTCTTCCTTTGGTAAACTATTGAAGTATAGAGTTGAATCAATCAAGCTTTTGTTTCATGAAGATTAGGCTTCGGGCTTTGCCAAGGTGACATTCAGTGTAGCCCAAGGTTTAAAATTCTTCTATTGAAATACTGGGTTCAGGGTGGTGATGGTAATTGTATTTCTTATTACTCCTATTTCATCTTCAGCTTTAGGTTTTCTTTCTAGTGCATTCAGGAAAGTTTAAGATTTCACAGGTTACCCTCTTATATGTGTGAGAGCCATATTCTTTCTAGCTGTCTACTTAAGAAAAATTCTTGAATAATTCATATTTAAGTTTACCTCAATTGACAAAATCTCCCCAGAACAGTTTCAGAAAAATTGTGTAATGGATAGAAGGAGGCACAGTTCCAATATACGCTACCATAACTTATAGGGATCTGGTGATAAAACACCGATGTTTGGTAAAATTAATAACACTGGCTAGTGTTCATCAAGTCCTTAAAATGCACTGGGACAAGGCACAATGTTTTCATCTTTCATCTCATACACATTATGTACTAAAGCACACAACTATAACATATTCTACCATTGCTCAGAAGCTCACTCTTTGCTATTATACTGTTCCTTGCTGGGGCTAGCAGGTTATTCTTTTTTCTTTTGTGGGAAGTGATACCTTCATGCATTTTTCTGTGTTCCTTTTTTGATATTTGGTAAAGCAGCAAATACTTAAAAACTTGGTAAAGTAACATTTCTATCATGTGTTTTGGCTCTATTTTCTGTACAAATGATTGATAAGCTGTCTACCACTTCAAACTTACATATTATTTATGGTACGATACAAAATTTGCAAAAGTTTGGAGATTGGGGTGCAGAAAAATTTCTTCTTTTTATTCTAAAACTATCATATTCATCTCCGTTTTAAGAGAGTCTGACTGCCCATAAATTCCATCACTCTTGGCTATTTCTGTCCAGCAAATTATTTCTTTATTCACGAGGCAATAAAAGGTCACTGGAAAGAAGAATGTAATATTCACCCTCATGAAATAAAGTTAAACAGTATTTAGCATTTATATCTTTCCAGTGTAGTAAACAAAATATGGTTTATTTGACTCAATGAAGACCTATGATACCAAAAGAGATAAATCTAATGATTTGTTTGAACACAGGAAGATAAATCTTCCACAGCATGCCCTAAGTGATGACATGCTGCCATTGTCCTAGATTTCTGTAAAATTACATAGGAAGACAGAGCAGGCCCGGCTTCTTATTCCCAGATTCCAGATCCTGATCCACAGCTACAGGACAAGGAGACCAACTGAAAAAGGACAATTCATATTTTGTTTACTTGCTTTGTTTTATATCCTACTGATTAAAATAATATTGACACTGTGTCTTATATTTGCAAGAGAGGATAGAAAAAGTAAAGGTCAATTGCTCTTTTTAATTTGGTTTAATTTCAGTGGCTGTCATAAAAAATGTAAAACTTCCTGACCTTTCTTTACACATATGAGAAAATTTTCATTTTTTAAAGATGATCAGATCTGTGGTTATATCCAGGGCATTATTAAAATTGAGCTGGAATTTAATATAAATGCAAATTTTTATTTTTATAACATTTCTAACTATTTTATTTATGAAGTATTGTATACAATATTGATTTCAGAAAATTTTCCAGTCATTATGATGTCAATAAACTAAATAATCCAATTAAAATACATTAAATACTTGTCACTTAATAAGCCACATAGCAAAATAATTTCTTTTTCCTTAGAAAAACTACATGGTTTGAAATCCTTTTATGTACGGTTCTTTCTTAGAAGAAAAGTGAGGAGAAAGAGAAAAATAAAAAGGAATAGAAACAAATATTACAAGTGATAGGGTATAGAGCTTTTGTTCTGTATTTCTTAATCTAGTCATTTCCAATTTTTTTAGGTTTAAAGAGAATAAAAGGTAAAAAATAATAATTCAAATAATTGTGATGCTTTTCCATATAGAAAGTGTAGATCTAGATTAAAAAGTGAACTTCCTCCTATGTTACTTACAAAAAAAAATTTTTATTTGGTTCTATTCTATTGCATAAAATCTGTTTTCAACTTATTTTTACCTATCTTGTTTTCTATTATCAAATAAAAATCAGCCTCGTGCTTTTATAAGGCACTCGCTTTATTGAAGAGCACGGTCTGGCCTTTCCTTTTCATCTGTCTAATTAAAACACTACAACCTAAGGAAACCATCAGTTAGTTCCCAGAAAATGGCATTTATGTTCTTGTCCTTTTGTATGGCAAGAAAAATGGTGAACAGAACAGAAATGTCCTGGTCTTTAAAATTAGATATAAATTCACTAATATTCAACCAACAGAATCTTTCGCGTCTTCAGAAATGGCACCCAGTAATTTATTTCACTATAAATCAACTTACTTTTACTCTACAGCCCAGCTGTATTGAGCTCATTTTTCAAACAAACTTAACGTTTCATGATTGTTCATGCCTTCTGGAGTTCTACATCTGTTTTCTTTCCTAACTGACTCTCTCAGATTTGAAACAAACATATGCATCATGTATAACTCTACTACTTAGGCAACTCCTCATGCTGGCTTCTATCTTGTGTTCTTCTCTTGCCCTCAGCTGAATCTTATCAGCATGGTTATTGGAGATTATGAGAAGTTGACGTTTTCAAATTTTGTTTCATTTTATTCTGTTTCGATTTTATTTTTACTTTGAGTGAAATGTCATATACTATAATAGCAAAGGCATGGGCAAGAACTTAATAGTTGCACAAAGTAGTGCCTCCATTTCTTTGCTCTGTCTTGGAGGTATCAATATGTCCATTAGTAAGGAATGCAGTAGCCTGATAATAGTTTACTTGTTAAAAGAATGTTTCTGGTGCATCAGCACTAATAAATATTGTCATGCATACAGCATAATCAACTCATATTTAATGAGCATCTATAAATATCATGACTGTTAAATATTATGATTGTTAAGGGTAATTGAGAAAGAAATTCTCAAGGAGTTAGTTTTTAGTATAAAAAGTCTAAACAGATGTTCAGAGAAGCATAATGCATTTATAGGGCTCATATATATATAATTCATGTCAGGATATATGATAAAGAAGTGTGTACTATTCATGTAAGAAAAACAGAGATAGTGATAATCTTATTGAAAGTATTCAAACTATATTTGTGTCTATATAAAATGATTAAATTAACTTTATACAAAAAAACAATCCCTGGCACAGAAAGCATCAATTTCTCAAAAAAAGACAGCACCAGAAAGGGGTCAGGGATTTAGGACAGTGGTGCATTCACCTGCCTGGAAAGTGCAGCATTGTGAGTTTGATTCCTAGGAACAACAAAAAAAAATTAGACCAGAAAGCACCAGATTCAAAATGAGAAATCTTAGGTATTACTCCTAAACCACTCCATATAGTGTTATCTAACTCACTTGACTTTCTAAGTATTTTTATCAATTGCCCTTCTATAAAAAAAGAGGTTTGACCTTGTGACCTCCAAATCTACATGCAACTCCACAATCCAAGAAGAAAGGGGTTAACAGAAAAGAATTAGAGATTTCGATATGGATAGACCAGATACTCTATCAATCAAAGAAAAAACACTGTAAGTTTACAAAAATTGCCAAAATACAGAATTTCATTCTAGAAAATTATAATTTCATATATATCTGTAGATAACACCAAAGATAATTTCAATCATTGTATACTTGACAGATTTTCATTCTATAAGTAGCTTCAGGTACCTAACATAATGTACATAACTAAGCAAGACCTATGTTTAATTTTAGGATAGTTTCTACTTTTGACAAAAGTTTGAGCTTTGAAGGAGAACAAGCTATACTCTTGCATGCACTACTTTGTAGCTATGTGGATTGGAGCAAGATAAACAATCCCTATAAGTTTCTTTCTGTTTATAATGAGTTTTATAATATATACTTCAGAAAAAACTAAAATCAAATGTAAAAATATACAAAGAGTGAACCGTGTTCCTGTTACATTATACATACTCAAAATGCTAATTTCTCTTTAAAAATTAAGGCTAGTATATTAATGTTAGACATTTTGTTTTGACTACTTATCACTGAGCATATTTTCTCATGGTTCTAAGATAAATTCTGATAATAAAAATAATTTCTCATTAAAATAAATACAATAGTTGGAATGTACTGAGAAAACATTTCTGTTTACAATAGCAACAAAAGAAAATATTTCAATAAACTTTATCAAAGAAATAAAAGACTCATTCACTGAAAACTACAAAACATTGATAAAAAATTACAAAGACCTAACATAAACATATGAGTTCTGAGATTAGAAGACTTCATGTTGGGGAAATTTCCATTCTTCCCAAAGCAATCTATAGGTTCAGTACAATCTCCACCAAAATTCCAATGGCATATATTATAGACATAAAAACAATCTTAAAATGCATTTGCTGCCACAATATGCTCTGAGTAGCCAGAAAAATCTCAAGAAGGGTAAAGCTTTGCTAATTACACCTTCTCATTTAAAAGCACATCACCAAGCTATAAAAATTAAAACACCTTGGAACTGAGCTAAAACCAGATATATGCAACAGTGACACAGAATACATAACCCAGCAATAGGCCTCTATACATGTACAATTGATCATCAGTGAGATAAGTGATGAACAACAGATCATCAAATAATTTTGGCAAAATTACATATTAAAAACATTGGAAAAATTGTATACCAGTGGTAGCAAATTTGTGGCACACAGGCCATGGCCAGCTATTCGTTATCATTGAAAGATCTGACTGTTCACCATCACTGATGTACACCACATGCAAAAGTCAACTAAGATGAATTGAAGACTGAAATACAACAGTGAAATGATCGAACTCACTGAGGAAACTGATAGCATTGCTTTTGGCCCTGGCTTCTTGTACACAGCAGCCAATATTAACCAATGAGATTACACAGAAGTGAAGAGCTGTACAGGAAGCAATCCATCAAGTGAAAAGGCAACTTACGGAATGAAGAAATATATTTGCAGATGTATATGGTAAGAGGATAAAATACTTTCTAAAAGACCACTATAATATAATAGCAAAACCAACTGAATGTTTGAAAGCTGCAACTGATTTAATTGACATCACTTCAAAGAATATACCAAATGTCCAATGAGCATATGAAAAGATGCACGCTATCATTTAGTGTTGGGGAATACAAATATATATTGTAATATGAGGCTAGGGAGATAGCTCAATGGTCTAAGGGCCTGCTCACAAGTGCAAAGACCTGGGTTCCATCCCACATGCCATGCTGGCCCCAAAATCCCAGGTGTGCCTTGTGGGCCACAGAAACCTGATGTAGTGGTACACCCGTGTCATCCCTGAGCTGAGGAGGCTGATACAAGAGGATCCCTATGAGTCTGAGCTGCATAGTGAGACCCTGTACCAAATAAATAAATAAATACATATTTTTTACAAAAATCATGGTATCGTATAACCTCACACCTGTTCAGATGGCTGTTGTGCAAAACATACAACATGTATTGGTCCGAATGTAAAGTCATTGGAACACCAGAACACTGGTAGCAGAAATGCATATGAAGTATTTATATGGACAACAGCAAAGTTTGATTTAATTTTTTTAAAACTGTAACTACCATGTGATTAAATATCAAAATAAAACTAACACAGGACCAACTTCTAAATATATGTAAAGATTATTTGAAATTAGTCTCTTAAATAGACATCTGCATGTCTTGCTCCTTGCAGCATTATTCCCAATAGCCAAGATGTGAAAACAACCTACATGTCCACTGACTGACAAAAGCATGAAGAATATGTACTAAGCACATGAAATGAATTACTAGCTGATGATTAAGAAAGAAAATTATTGGATGTCAGCAACATAGAAGAACCTGTTGCACACACTGTTTACAGAAAGCCAGGTACTGTGTGATTCCAGTTACATGAAATTTCTAAAGCAATCAAATTCACAGCACTAGGAAGCAATACAGTGGTACCAGGGGGTGAACAAGTGGAATTGGGGGAGGTGTTGTTTCGTGGAGAATGAAGTCACATTCTTCATTGCTGGAACAAAATATTTGATACCTGCAGCCTAAATGAGAAATTTATTTTTGCTTGCATTTTTAGGAAGTGGTTGGCCAGCTTCAGAGAGGAAGCCATGGCAGAATGGTCTCAGAGAGGAAAGTTGCCCATGTAACCGCGGACAGAGCACAGCAGAGAGTTAGGGAGGAAGATGCAGCCTCCTCCTGGGATTCACTCAATGTGGCCTGGCCTCACTTTCCAAAAGCACTGCTGCCATCAGTAGCAGATGATTCCTTGTGAGCACCAGAGACCTTCAGGGGACATTGTTGATCTAAACCATAATCATGGGTCTAAACTTTCAGTTTCTCTAGATGAGTGAGTTCCAAACAAACACTGTGCTTATAGTTAACAATATTATATTTTTCACTTAAAAATGTATTTTTTAAAAGTAGATCTCATGCAAATTTTCCTATTTCTGTTTTTTTTTTTTAATAAAAGTTAAAAAGAAAAACATGTCCACAACAGTAGAAAACAATCTGATTTTATATATTTTTTTATTTTGGGGGACTGGCTCAGCCTGCCCTGGGGTCTGGGCTGGGGCAGCACGTGGTGCCAGAAATCATACCGTGATCCCTGTGCTTTGGCTAAGCTTGTCTAAGCAGGCACTTTAGACTGCTGAGCTATCTTGCTGGTCCCAAAATGGTATGGTTTTAAAAAGCAAATAACCCAAATAAACATTTTGAAAATGAAATACACAAGCCAACAAGTCTAAGAAAAAGATGTCAATATCACTACTCACGAGGGAAATGCTATCAAATCTGCAGGCAGGCAGCAGCATCTCATCTCAGAATGGCTATTACCAAAAACACAAGAATAGTAAATGCTGTGGGAATGCAGAGAAAGGGAGGCTCTTACACAGTGTAAGCAGGAATGTGAATTAGCACAGACGTTATGGAGCACAGAGTGAATGTTCATTACCAAACTAGAAAAGAGCAATGTCATGATCCAGTAACCCCACTACTGTGGAGATAACCAAAGGAAATGAACTCAGTACAACACAGAGACATCTGCATTCTCATGTTTATTATGGCATTAGTGACAGTAGTAAGATATTCATTCAGCCCAGGTGTCTATCAGCAAATGCTTAGACAAAGAAAATGTGATACATATACACCGTGAAGTATTATTAAGCCATAGAAAGAATTAAATTCTATCATTTGTAGCAACATAGATGGAACTGGAGGATATTATGGTAAGTAAAACAAGTTGGGCACAGAAATATAAATGGTACATGTTCTCACTTATATGGTTAAACTAAAAAGCTGTTCTTAAAAGTAGTAGAAAATAAAATGGCTGTTACCAGAGTAAAGAAGAGCTGGATAGAAAATGGTTAACAAGTTAAAAGGTAGTTAGAAGGGATAACTTCTAATGTTCTATGGTACAGTAGAATAATTATAGTAAGCAACAATTAATTTATCCAAGTAGCTAGCAGAGCGATTTTGAATGTTTTCAACACACACACACAAATGATATTCCAAAGTTGTGGATATTCCCACTACCCTTAACTAATCATACCCATCCTATAATTAGGATATGTCCATTAAAAATATGTGAAAAAGGGGTTATGGGTCCTATTTTGTCTACCTACTCAAAGATGAATAAGGGGGAAAATCCAGTATTAAACTGTGATCTGATACAAACACCAGTCTACCCAAGCATCTGCCAGTGGATGTTCCAGAATGGTGTTACTTCTCCTCCATCCTTGTGAAAGTCCCCATCCACTTGAGATGAGGGCTGTCAGTTCCATGGACAGAACTGTTGCAGCATCTGAACATTTCTCATTGATTAGTGTGGTCTCTCCTGAGAGGCAGTGAATCATAACATCTGGCTGTCTGCCCACTATGTGGGGTTAGGAAGGGAGCCATCCATGAAATGTTGAAGTGACTGCTAAACTCCATTGTGGTTACCCATAGATCTCTGTGAAAAGATGTTGAGGTCAATAAAACATAGCTTGCTTTTACTATTACTATCAGGTGAGCACAGTTTCATAGGAACAGTGCGTATAACTTTTGTGTGCATGATTAAATTTCAAAAGCCCCTTCTTTCATGCCTGGGAAAACATGATTTGAAATAGGACCTACTGAAAGGTGTCTATTAACCCTGCTAATGAGAAGATATAATTTTTGTCATTTGTAGATGACACCCAATATGTTTTGGGCTCATATTTCAGAGAATATTTCCACATGAAGTTTAGTGTTGCAGAGGAAATATTTCCTGACTACTGAGCTGAAGTAGCTGGCCGGGATGTGTGTACTTCACAGTGCATGCCAGATTGGCCTGAACCCATCCTGAGCCAGAGAGTATTCATAAACACAGACTTTTTAAGAAAATAAAAGCTAGTAGTAAAACAATTAGAAATGATACAGAATTCTGCTAAGCAAAATGATAGGAATTCAATGATGATTCTTATATGACATATTGTTGACTTCAAATTAGCTGTTAAGATGATAAAATATAAGCATGCAAAATTGGTCCAAAAGTTATAAAAATTAAAAAGGAGAAAAAAAATTAACTTTTCCCTTCAATAGATCAGCAGAAATCAGCAGTACAATTATTCACGCCATCCCGTGTATATACATACATATTTCTTTTTCCTTTCTTTTCTTCTTTCCCTTATCCCAGTTGTCCTTTCCATTTGAACAGTTTTTCAATCTATTTATTGTATCCTTCATGTTTTACATTGACATTCCATCTCATCCCTGAAAGAATGGCTCTCATCAAGAAGTCAACCAATAATAAATGCTGGAGGGGCTATGGGGGAAAATGAACCCTTTTCCACTGTTGGTGGGTGTGTAGACTGATGCAGCCAACATGGAAATAAGTGTGGAGATTCCCCAAAAACTAGGATTAGAATTCCCATTCAACTCAGCCATTCCTATCCTTTATATTTTTCCAGAAGAAACAAAAACACCATACTCAGCAATATATGTATACTCATATTTATAGCAGCACAATTTGCCAGAACTAAATCTTGGAAACAACCCAAAACAACTCATTGGCTGAGGATTGGTATTTTTCGACAGGGGATTATTACCCAGTTATAAAAAAGGTAAGTGGATACAATAGAGGCTATACTTAAAGTGAAATAGTGAAATAAATCAGACCTATTTGTGTAAATATTGCATTGTCTCCCTAATGTAAGTATCTAAAAGAGTAAAAAAAAAAAAAACCTAGACATTTTATGTAACAAAATAATAATCTCATATGATGTTTGACCATCCCTATGTATAGCAAGGGTGTAGATAGATCCAAGTTGCTGCAAGCTCCTACAAGTTTTTTTAGTTAACCCAGCAAGCGTTTCTATGGGGCAAAAGACTAAGTCTACCAATAAGTTCTATGAAACACTGAGCACATCATCAATAATATATTAAACCATTTGTGATCCTAATGGCATTGATAGTACTGTAGAATCTGTGAATTTACTGGATCAAGGAACCTGTGGTCAAATGAATGCTTCAGAGGCATAAAAAACAGAAGAATTAAGTAAGAGAGTGCTTCAGGTCATCTGTGGAAGCTCCTAGCCCTCCTTTATCAAAATAAAATATTGGTTTCCTCATATTACTTACAGGATGAATGCCTTCTGAAGAGAAGTCATGCTTTTTAAAAGCTACAAAGGAAATGAGGGTACAGAAAGCAAAATATGGACACACGATTATTGTACTGTAGAACAAATGCTGACTTAAGCAACCAAGATCTTATTGACTGAGGAATCCAAGAAGAATGGTCTCTCTTGTAGAATATGACTTGCTTGGTAACCTAATGATATATGAAGGCTTTAAGCTATCACAGAAGACAATTTCTAAAATACTTACTGAGCTTCATTTGTTTTCTAGATACTTTAGGACTTGTATTTTAAAATTAATTTTGAACATGGGAAGCATGATTTTTACTCATTATGATATTTAAAGCAATGCATGAATTTCCTACTCTGGTTAAGCTGATCTTTCCTTTATGTAACTGGTAGAAACTCCTATGCCTAAAAGAGGAAAGCATGATTGAAACCACCACTAAGTTATCACTAAGTTTGTGGGTGTGGTTAACATCCACAGATTTTGAGGTAAAGAGCAAAATATATAACTTTCTAAGCTCAACATTAACTTTTGATATCCTTAATTAACATACTCAATTGAACAAACGTACATTGAACACATAAGGACAAAGCCCTCCAAAGAATATGAAAATGGTAAGACCCATTCACACTTTAGTGCTAAATCTCAAGAAAAATAATTCATTTATCAGACCATAGAATATAACAGTGCTTAAGAAGATAACAATAAAGAGCTTTGGGAAAGAAACTGTATCATGCCTTCCTAGGGAGTCAGAGCAATAGTTCTGAAGGAGTGGCAATTGAACTGTGCCTTGAAGCATGGCTACATTTTATTAAAGGGAGAGAAAGTATATTCCACAGGAGGAGCATGGCATGAACAGAAAATCACAGAGCATGTAGTCAGGTTACTGGAGTGGAGATTAGTAGAATAAGAGAAATGAGAGATAAAACAAAGAAAGTATATTATCACTGCTTGCAGAAATTCTATGGGAGTATATTAAGGACTGTGACCTTTAGAATACAAGTAATGACAATCACTTAGAAGAGAAATGACAGGATCAGAGCTATACCTTACAAACCATATTCTGCAGGGTTGTACAAGACAATGGAAAGGAAAGACCCTGAGGCGGAGACAAAACAAGAGGCTATCATAATGAAATGAGAGATAAAAGGACAGTAAAGTAAAGCCAATGGGAAAATGAAGAAAAGGATTTTTATTAGTCAGGGTAGGGTCAGGTGATTCATGTGTTTATGTTTAATATGTACAGTCCACTTCACACTGTAAAAAATGTGACAGTGAAGAAAAAAACTTACTGCCTGCTGCCAGAAGCTCACAGCCTAGCATGAAAGACAATGATATAACAATTACAGTTTAAGTAGAGATGATAAATATAAGTGTTTTAAGAAAGAGTGTTTCAGGAAGGGAGAAGAGAATATGGAAAGTTTAAAGGCAAAACAGGATAAGCATGGCACCCTGCAGAAAGCAGCAGTCGAGCGGGGCTGAAGAATGGTGCTTTAAAGGATGCATCTATGGAGCTAAATCATACTTTTAACATTAAGAAATTTAAATTAAAATGCCACACATATCTAGTGGCTACTTGATATCTAGTAGATCAATGACATTTTCATGAATTCACTTCAGTCCCAAGTATGTAACAGATGTTTTTTTCTTTGAATCGTCAAACATGAATTCTAAATTTTTAGTTTTTTGGCATATATCACTTAATGACTTTACTTGGAATAATTCTGAGATGAAGACCAAATCAAAATAATATAATAATTGTCTTAGTTACTTTTCTCTCACTGCTGGGACAAAAGCCTGAGCACCTAAATTTAAGGAAGGAATGGCTTTTGAGCTCATAGTTTGTGGCAGTTTCAGTTCCTAATCATCTGTTTCCAAGGCAGTGGCATGTGGCAGAGGTCAGGAGTTCACGGCAGTGGAAAACAGCGAAGCAAAAGAGAGGAGCAGCATAAGCAGAGGTCAAGCTTTTCTCCCTCACTTGTACTGCATTCAGACTATCTGCTCCAGGGCAGGTGCAACACCCACACCCACACCCCCAGCAGCACTCAGATTCATAAACCAGCATTAGATTATGAATTAATCACAAACTCTAGAAGCTCACCCCATTACTACATGAGGCTCTGGGTGCACAACTAGATACAAACTATAACATTTCACCCCAGACCCACCAGACTCATGTACATCCCTTTATTCAAAAAGCATTGCCAAAGTCCTAATAGTTTCAGCACTGCTGAAAAGTCCAAGTCTTCAGTCTCTTCCAAGACCTAAAGTAAACTCTTACCAGTGAGCTCCCATACAAATAAAAAGTTAAATACTTCCAGCATTCAATGGCACAAGAAAAACATTACCATCCCAAAAGGTAGAAACAGCAGGATACCAAGCACTGGCAATGAAGAAAATTCAAAATCCAGAAAGGCAAACATTAAATCCTGTAGTTCCATGTTTAACATCTGAAGCAATCTGTGGCGAATTGTGATCAGCACATGTCTCCGTCCCAGCGGTACTTTTGGTGATAGTTTTTTCTCTTAAGCCTGCTTTGCTCCCTCTGTGCAGCTTTCCTAAATGATCCATATTCCTGGTTTTTCCAAGTATCTGGAGTCTACATTGTACCCTTAGCTTCACAGTCATAGCTTCACATACTGCCCACTTAGGGGCACACTGCCTGACCCCCCAGACCTTCTAAAATCTAGGCGAAAACCTCAGAATTCTCACATTCTGCATTTGGGTAAAATCAGTGCCACGTGAATGATGCTAAGGTGTGCTGCCTTTTGGAGGAGTAGCCAGGTTTTATTTTCTTGTGGCTGAAGTGGGTGGAGTTCGTAGATTGCTGAGCACTCTCACCCTATTCTGAGGAATAAATTGTCTATAATGCTGCCACCATGAAATATGTCGCTCTGGCTTTATCGTCAAAGCAGTCTTTCACTTTTGCAGTTTTGAAGCTGCAAAAGGTGGAGATTTTCAGTTTCCTCAGGCCCTCTATTCTATTCCCCTGTTCTTTCTCAGCAATGGAGATATTCTTAGCTCTATCTTTGCAGTCCACAGCTTTCTTGGAGCTTCCTTTCTGGCCAAATTCACAACACTTTAAATCACTCTACTGGGCTCTTTGTTCTTGAGTCTCAACATAAATCTGAGTATATTCCCCCAACAGTAGCCATGCCACCACTTCAACATTTGACAGCCTTGAAATTTCTTTTGCCAAGTTAATCGGTCCACAGTGGTTAATCTCAGTCTCAGGCAAAGTCTCTCAGCATGAGCAAGATGTAGACAAACTTTCTGCTAAGCCATAACAAGCATCATGTGGAGTCCATCACCCAAAGCAGTTCTTCCCAGAAGAAACCTCCCCACCCTGGTCTTTACAGGCAAGATTTTACCAGCATTCTTGCCTTCTGAGCTCTGACAAGATTCTCCCATACAGAATAGCAAAGGCATTCCAGTTCATCTCTCTTAGGTGATGTCTCCAAAACTTTCCTAGGTTTTCCCATAAGCCATTCCAAATGCTATTGAACTGTCTGAGCAGAGAAATGACCCCACTTTTGGTACCATACTTAGTCTCAGGTTCTTTTCTCACATTGCTGGGACAAAATTCCCAACACCCAAGTTTAAGGAAGGAAAGGTTTATTTAGCTCAGAGTTTGTGTTCTCAGTTCATAACCACCTAGCTCCAAAGAAGAATAACATATGGCAGAGGGTAACCATTCATGGCAGTGGAAAATAGCAAGAGCAAAATGGAGGAGCCAATGTAGCAGCAGCAGAACCAGAGGCAGAGAGAAAGCCTCTCTCTCTCTCTTTTATATTGCATCTAGACTATCTACCTGAGGTAGGGTATACCACCCAAACACATAATCCCAGCAGCACTCATACCCATAATCCCAGCATTAGATCATGAATTAATCACAAACTCTAGACGTTTACCCCATGACAGCATGAGACTTTGGGGGGACAACTACACAAAAACCATAACAATGATGACGATGATGATGATGATGATGACGATAGATACTAGAAAAGATTCAATGATAAGAAACAACACAGGTATGGTACGAATTTCTCCTATGTTTTAAATTCAGTGAATGATGAGATTTCAACTTTGCTAAGATAAGTCACTATTCTAGTGAGGTAGCCTCCATGCGCAATGGTAGATCATTCTAGATTTATAGATCTTTTCAATCAGCATAGAAAGTTTATCTGGAAAATGGCAGCCTACAGTAAACCCTGCCTTGGTACTTTCCATGTGCAGAAATCTGGACCACTTTCTCATTCCCTGATTCATAATTTGCCCTTGAAATCTTTTTTTTTTTTAATTTGTGAAATATATCACACATGTAAAATCCTGGATAGCACTTCGCTTGTATAGGGTAAAGAGGCAATGAGAACAATATTCTCCCCCAGCTTGAGAAATAAAATGCTGCTAAACCCTTTGAAATATCCACAGTACTTCCCTAATTGCATTTCTATTCTTTCCTCTCAGAAGGAAACACTTTTTGTGTTACTCACTCCCTTGTTTCCATTACAGATTGATTTGTTATGTTTACAACTTTAATCAAAGTATGCTACTGGTTTTACCTGTTACTGGACTCTGAAAAATGTGTATACACCAATTTGGTATCCTTTTTGTGCCACAACATTTATTCATGGTGATAATTTGCACAGTGTATTGAAATACAGGGTTTGATCCTTGGTCCCTCTTGCCACGCTGGCCCCACCCCTCTCTTTTGGTCCATTTTTCATTTAGCCATCACCCATTCTAGCTTCATTTAATTCCTTCATCAGATCTTTTTGAGTTTGATATATTAACTGCTGTTCTGGGGTTTTGAAGAAATCTCATAGCAGGAGAGATCACTCTCTTGTACATATTCCCTTTTAACATCACCTTTAACATAGTAAATAATAAATGTAACAAATACTTACTATATTGTATAGTAAAAGAAAATATGTTATAAGGGATAAAAAGTAGAGCATAAGAAAATTAACCAAGGATGCCTTGAGAAGCAAGTTGTACTTTATAGAAAGAAGTTAGGGTAGTTGTTGTTGAGAAGATGACAAGAGCATTTCTGAGAAAAAGAAGTCACCGCAAATCTGCCCAGGCATGAATGTCTACATGGTTTCCTCAAGATGTGAAGGACGGCATGTGGCTACAGGGATAAAGTGAGAAGTCATGGGATATGAGGTCACAGAGGTGTAGTGTTGAGTTCTATGGACCATGGGGGTGGGGTAGCTCCTTAAATATGGATTTTCACTGAGAGAAACTTGAGATATGAGTAGAAAAAAAAAAGTATTGGCCTTCATTTTTTCAGGCTTTTCCTATTTGTTTACTGAATTGACCTGCAGGGAGGCAAAGGTAGAAGTGGAGACCTGTTCCAGCGTTATTGCACCAATCCAAGCAAGAGACCAGACGCAGCAGCGGAGTGGGTTAGAAAATAGGCATTGTTTAAAACCCAGATTCAACACCCCATTTCTTGCCATCCTGCATGGAGGATGGCAGAAGATGAAAAACAGTGAAGGATGCTTCCAAGAATTTGGTCTGAGCCACTGATATGTGGAAGATGAGGTGGAGCTAATTTGGAGGAAAGGGGGATGGGTCAGGAATCCAGTCATGAATCTTAACTTTGAAATGTTCCCCAGACCAAGTGGAGAAGGCTGGGGACAGCTGGGTGTGTGTATCTGGAGTTCAGGCTCAAAGGAGACATGGGTGTGTGAGTGAATATGCATCAAGGAGGGAGTTCAGAAAAGAATTATGAAACATTGTGTGCTCAGGGTACTGCAAAGTTATTCAACAAAATAAAATTTTATTCCTTGAATTTTTTGACCATACAGTTTGTGAATTCTCGTCTTAACCCTTCAGAATATGAATTAATGGTTAGGAAATCTTCATTTTCTCTTTCTTTACTCAGAACCCTGCCCTAACAGGACATAGAAAAAATCTTCAGTCTCATCTCCCACCATCCATTTCATTTGATTTTTTGCATAGCTTTTCTAGTCCCTTGGTCACTAGATGCTTAGTCAATGTAAATTTAATACTCTAAATTTGTGTATTCTTTTCATTACTGTGACATAGCAATGTATTAAAATTATATTTTAAAGCCAGGCACAAAAAGATGAATGGTACACCATCTCAATCCTGTGTGGATCCTAAAAACATTGATTGCATAGAAGTTGAGAATGGAATGTTTCTTATTAGACACTAGAAGAGGGAGGGAAGGACGATCAGCGACTATTAAATCATGTTTAGAAACAGGGAATTCTCCTCTACTATTGCACATAGAGTTGACATAGCTACCTATAACTTTTCAAAACACTAGAAGAATTTTGAAAGTTTTCACCACAAAGAAATGATAGATATTTGAGGAAAAATAGTTTTATCCTGATTTAAGCATTCAACAATATACATATTACCAAAGTATGCATTATCTCATTGATATTTAGAGTTTTTAATGTGTCAACTAAAAAGTGACTTAATGCCAGCCAGGTAGCTCAGTGGACTAAGTGCCTGCTTAGGAAAGTGCAGGGACTGGATTTAGTCCAGCACCACCTGCCTCGCCCCCTAGGGTATGCTGAGCCAGCCACCAAGTCCAGGGAGCGGTGGCATATATACCTGTAATCCCATTGCTAGGGGGGCTGAAAACAAGAGGCTCACTACAAGTTTGAGCTGTGTAGTGAGACCCTGCACAAAAATATAGGGAAAAAAATTTAAAAAATTTTAAAATGACAATAAAAAGAAGTAAATAAATTCTATTTTAGCTATGATTTATATATAATATCCCTAGATAGATTTTTAGAAATGTTTAATGGCTACATTTCCCTGGTAATATTTTTTGTTAGATTGTTTGCAGTATATGAGAAATTCAAGACTCAGGCATGACTGTGAAGACATGGACTGACAAACTAGTACAGAGCCACATACAGGCACAGTGAGCATTAGTGGTTAAGTCATTCTACTTGTAAGAGCGGAGTGCAAAACCAAGTGTTGAAGCAGTGTATTTTGGGGATCTCAGCACCTACTAATTCAAATATTAATTGCAAATGAGCTATCTATTTCAAGGTAATCATCCTGGAAATCTCTCACTTATTTTAAAAAATGCTGGCATCTTAAAAACGTTTGGGGACTTCTTTTTACAGAATGCTATCAAAGTCTATAGAATCTCTTTTGATACTGTCCTCTATGCAAGTAAATCTCTAGTCTAAGGAGAATGAGTTTGATTTTTTTCTGAAACATTCAAAAACTATGGAGTTCTGTGTCTGTTGAGAATAGTGGTTGATCAAAATAGAGAATTATTGTTTTGGATCTAATATGAGTATGGTCATAATTTAATAACCAGATTTCTTTAGTGATGTCTGCCTTGCCTTGTGCACAGTTGAATACATGTGATCAATGTGTATTTATTGATCATGACCCTCCTGACAGCATGATCAGTGACCCTGGCCAGAGAGAGTCAAAATCACATGCCATCGATCTGAATGAGTAATAGTAAAGAGGGAAAAGGATTCCTCACATTTTCTAATATATCTTGCCCCTTTGTTTATCCACCAGAGCTCAGTCTAGCCCTACTGAGGATAGCGCCTGTCAGTGGTGTGGACTCTGAATGACAAACTCTTCACATAACCTTCAGGCACAGCCTGAGACCAAGCCTATCACGGGGAGCCCAGGGAGTCCCCTGGCAGCAATAAATGTCTCATATTCATTCTTCACAAGATAACAGTGTGGCTCCCAGGCCTAAAGAAAACCACACACAGCTATATTACATTTTAAATGCTACTGATTCCTTTCCAGGCTGGTTTCTCTGTAAAGTAAAAAAAATCAGGTGTTCTTCTTGTCATTTATTTTTTCAACCATTTATATCCATTTTGTTTTCTTTTACATTCCAACCTCTAAGTAACTGCATTGTAAATAATCTTAAATTGTTCTCAAACCCATTCTAACATGATTTTCATGCATTTCTGCATCTGTAACAAATGCATTTGTCTTGACTTCTGCGACAGTGCTAATAATTTTGTATCTTTGTAACATTAAAGTGACTCAATTATAATAAAATATTTATATACTTCCATACTATAATATTTATTTTAAGGACAATATATATAATATATATTTCTGACACAATTATAATATGAAAACTTCCAAAGAATGTGATGTGTGTAGTACATAAATTAAGCATTTGTAGATAGCTAAAGTGAGTGAATTGGGCTTACCCAAGTTATGTTTCTGTTTCTTTGCATGAAAAGTCAGCGATTCTGAGCTGGGTTAAGAAGTACAAAAATATATCTAAGTGATTATAATTATATTTTAAATATAATGGTTAAAGAAAGGATTATTTAGAGATAAAGTACTCTATATTAACATAAATAATGATTACCATCCTTTTTTAATATTAGGCTTTATTCTACTTAAATTTTAAAACTTAAACAAATCTATAGTAAGTTTATTTCTAGTTTGCTAAGGAATCATCATAGTATTCTCCATAATAGTTATGCTAATTTATATTCCCATCTACAGTGTTTAAGAGTTTCTTTATCTTTACATCTAACCAGCATTTGTTTTTTGATTTTTGCTAATAACCATTTTAACTGGAGTCAGATGATAGTGCATGCATTTGCCTTTCATTTATCTGACCATTACATATATATATATATATATATATATATATATATATATATATATATAATGATTATACATATATATAATTGTATAAATTATATATATAAAATCATATGAATAAATACCATTTATATGTCAATGCAAAGTAGATCAAAGTCATAAATTTGGGATGTATACTATGTTATAAGTATGTATACTTATAACACTCTTAGAAGAAGGCACATGGCAAAGTTTTACATGGAATTTGGAAATCCCTTTTTGATATAATATCAAAGATATAAAAAATATCAAAAATTAGAGAAAATAAACATCATTAAAGTTTTAAAATCTATATATGCAAGAAAATGTCAACAAAGTTAAAAGTCAACAGATAGAAAAGGAGAGCATCTGCGTAGGAGTGTGCAGGGACCAGGGTTAAACCCCAAGCGCCACATGCCACGCTGGCCCTGACCCTGGGCACGCTGAGCCACCTACTGAGATCCAGTATGGTGGCATACACCTGGCCCCAGCTCTGGGAAGGCTGAAAACAAGAGGATCACTAGGAGTCCAAGAGGCGTAGTGAGCCCCTGTACCAAATGTGTTAGAAAATACAATAAAATTTTACAAATCATATATCTCATAGGTGATTAAAATCCAGACAATATATTATAGAGATCTCCTAAACTCAACAATAACAAGCAATCACATTATAAAATGAGAAAATCACTGGAGTAGCCATTTCTCTAAATAAAATATTTAATGGTCAGTCAATAAGTACATGAAAATATGTTAAACATCTCTAAGTTTGAAACTTTTACTGTTATTACAATTTTTTCTCTTTACAGTAACAGTAATGCAAATTAAAGTTATACTTACGTTCCACCTCATAGTCATTGGTATGGCTACTATTTTTTTCAAAAGTAGGTGTTGGTAAAGTTGTGAAGAAATAAGAATTTGTGTACACTGTGATTTGTGTACACTGTGAATAGAAGGGTATAGAATGATACAGCCACAGAACAAAGCAACATGGAAGTTTCTCAAAACAAAGCAAGAACTATGATATGATTCAGAAACTCTATCACTGGGTATATACCAAAAAGAATTGTAAGAAGTACTCAGAGAGATATTTGTACACACATGTTCATACCACCATTCTGTGAAACAGGTAATGAGTGTCTATTGATGGATAAATTGATAAACAATGGATTATACATACAGTGGAACATTATTCAGCCTTTAAGGTTTGACCTCAAGGATATTCCGCTATGTGATATCAATGAATCACATAAAGAAAAACATCAAATGATTCTATTTATATGAAATTCTTGGGGTAGTCAAACTTTTATAGACAAAGAATAGAATTGTGGTTCCATGGGCTATAGAGAGAAGGGAGTAGAAAAAATCACTGTTTAATCAATATTAAATTTTAGTTTTAAAATAGAAATACAATGAATGGTAGTTATGATCATGTACCATTATGATTATATTTAGCACCTCTAAACTCTGTTATTAAAAGTAGCTAGAGTGGTTAAGTTTATATGTATTTTGCTAAAATAAAAAGTGGAGGAAAAAAGAACAGAATAGTGAGGACACTAAAAAATGCAAATAAGTGACCTTTGGTAATTATATCTGTTAGAGATTAAATAAAAATAAGGTAAAAAATGTTGCTATTTTCAGACAATGTGTTAGTTTCTCTACTTGTAAAAATAATTGTTACATTGATGAATAACAAAAATTTTGCTGCTGCCAAAAACCCAGTATCTCAGAAAGAAAAAAAAAAAAGTAGTAATATCAGTATTCCTAAACCAATAGATTTGGGCTAAATTAAGCTTAAGAGGAGCAGCCCAGAGTCCTTGAGGAATGCCAGTGGTACCATAAGAACCTAAAGAAGGCATCCATCATGGACAGGCAAAGTTACAGGCATGGAAATAACCCATACACTGAATCCAGGACCCGACAACCAACTCTTCTGAAGGAATCAGGTGACTGGTCCCTCCCCCTGCATCAGTGTGACCAGGTGAATGGGGAAGTGCCATTCGCACAGTAGGACTCAAACTAGGATGCTCAGGAGATATAGGCAAGACTTATGACATGGAAAATTCTGAAACACAAGCCAGGAGGTGGTAAGTTAGATAAAGTAGAATTGTACTTAGGGAAAAAGACATATGGAATAGAAATAGATGGGTGGGACTGAACCCCTTTAAATTTTAATTTTATCTTTTTTTGTATGTGTCTGTATCTTGCTGTGCATTTTACTTTTTCTCAGCTTTCTTCTCCTTATTTTTCTTGTTTTCTTTTTTAAACTCTCACCCTGTTAAATGACTGAGGAAAACTCCAGATATAGAAAACTATTTCCTTTCTTCAAATCCAGAGACCAAGTTCAGATAATGCTTTGACTAGTCCTTTACTCTTGCTTTTCTAACCCCTCTTCTAGTTTCCCAACTGTAGCCTGATCATCCTATGTATTACAGCTTCATCTATACTTCCTTTACAGTTCTCTTTGTTTTATACCCTATCCTCCCTAAATTCCCCACCATAGGCTAAAACCACTTACTTCTTAATTCCTAATTTATGATCAGCTCTCTTATGTAACTATATAGCTTTTGTTCCTATGTGCTGAATACAAAAATCTGTAGATACCAGAGTTTATGAGTTTCTAAGCTTCACTTGATGAAAATTGCAATTGCTAATTATACTTCTTTAGCTGGGATGACATATTTGTTGTAACGGGTGGTTCTCCATTCTGAAAAAGAATACTGGGAAGAGCTAGGATAATAATCTCAACATAGCACTACCCCAAAAGACTGACAACTGAGCCAGACAGACTTCAATTCCTACTCTTAATCAATTGTGGAGATAGGATCTTGGGACAAACACAAACTCAAAATACCCTCTCACAAAAAAATCCCTGAAGAATAGACTTTTGCTAGAGAAGCATTTATACTGGAGATATAGATAACTACTACAAAAACTCACAAGGATCATTACGGAAAGCAAAATATTTTTAATGAAAAATTACAAGACAAGGAAGCAATATGCAATCTCAGAAATCCACCCCACCCAGAAATCCAGGAGATAATCAGCATTGAAAAAACTGGAAGGCACATACCTGACATTGCTTTTTAAAAAATTTATCGTTCATTTTAATAAAAAAAAATCAATGAAACAATTTTAAAACAGGTTAGTATAACAATTACAATAATTAATACATTGCATATTGTCTTCATAGTGGTTATTCAGAGGACAAGATGTAGACATGATAACTTGTTTAAACAATATTAGTACAATCTTTATTCTGATTGAACTAAGAGAAAGTAGCTGTATATTTATTCTATTTTGTATATATATATACTTTTTTCACTAAAAATGGTCCTTTATTTATATCCCCCTCATTTTATTTGTCAGAGATTGATGTTCTATTAGTATTAGAGAATCTATATTTGGAGAAGTCTTTAAAGCACTTTTGCATACTTGAAGACAGTTCAAATATTATGGGTAGTTCAATTCATCAAAATAACCCAATATAATCCAATAGTCCACAATAGTAGTAGGTTATCAGCAGAACTGGCAGTTGTATGAAGTTGTTGGCACTTGATATTTCTGAAATGACAGCAACTAAAGAAAAAAAAAATAGATCGTGAGGCTATAGAGGAAATAAGATCAAAAATCACTTCACAAGTTGAAAAGAGAAATGACAACCATAATGAAAGAATTGCCCAGTATAGTGACAACTTATATAAAAACAAACAGAGATACATAGGAAAATGATGAAAACCCTGAATGAACAATATACAAAGGAAATAGAATACATGAAACAGATTCAAAGAGATATCTAGGAAATTAAAAGCTCCATTCAAAGCTGGAAAATTTCCTTGAGCAAAACTGAACATAATCTTTCAGGCCTGAATACAGGATTGCAGCTAGCAATCATGGTAGGAAAGATCTGGGATTGCAAGATAGCTCAGCTGCATGAGCCCCTTCCTAGAAAGCACAAGGTCTTGAGTTTGATCCTTGATACAAAACAAACAAACAAACAAAAGATAGAAAAGAGCCCATAAAAATAACAAGAGACAGGGAAATAACTGAACAGCTTCAAGACAATGAAAGGAAAATACATATATGATTGATAAGTGTCAATGAAAAAGCATGTAAAAAAAAGACATGAAAAGACTTTTTGCAGAACTAATAGAATATTTTCCAAGTGTGGCACATAATCTGATACACAGATAAGAAAGGCATGTAACACCAAACAGCCATGAACAAAAAAGTCTACACCAAGCCATTTAGTAATCACAATCCTAGAAATTCAGCATAAGAACATGATATTAAAAACTATTAGAGAAATAAAACAGATAACCTATCAAGGAAAGCCATCAGAATCATGAGAGTTCTCAATGTGAACCCTCAAGTTAAGACCACCTTGGGGTGAAGTATTTGAAGTCCTCAAAGAAAACAACTTCCAACTCTGATTGATGTACCCTGAAAAACTAAGTTTAAAATTAATGGCAAAATAAGGTACTTCCATGAAAAAGAACAAATGAAGAAATTCATGACCAACAGTGCTACAAAGAATATTGCAAAATATTCTGGGTAGAGATAAAAATGACCACAACATGGTCCTTTCTTATTGTTTGGTGTCTAGTTCATAGATCTTCTTTCATATCTGGTGGAGTATGCTCCTTGCTACCCTTTGTTAGACCACCTACCTGATTTTTGTCAGACTTGGCTCTTTCAGAAAAATTTATTATTGAATGAATTTGTCCAAAACAAAGCAAGCAATACCCAGAAAACAAACAAAAAAGTTTTCTTTGAAGATGCATTTAATAACTATCTACCTGATGCATGCAAAAAAGGGAGGGTAATAAGAACCCTAACTAATAAGTACCATAATGCTATGAAGATACCAACTGAAGATTCTATCTGGGTGCTATGTGGGCAGCAACACTGTTGAACAGGTTTGGTGAAGTTATATCTGACCCATTCCCAGGGCCCCTCAAGCTAACCAGTCTATGATGTAGGTGTCACCATAACCAATCTCTGCTACCAAAAGGCTCACACATCAACATAAATGGCATAGGCATTTAACTGGAGTAGCCTAACTCTAGTTCCAACTGCAAGAAAATCTTGGGAAAGGAAACAGATTGAACAGATAGATGATAGATAGATGATAGATAGATAGATAGATAGATAGATAGATAGATAGATAGATAGATAGATAGATAGATAGATAGACAGACAGATAGTTGCATAAATGGGCTTTTTGACTTCAAAATTCATAACAGAAGGATGGGTTGACAAGAGAAATGGGAAAAATTCCACTGTAACATCATTCTGATAGACTTACGATAAAATATCCAGGCATATTCATAATAACCTGATACTAGATTATACTGCATTTCTTCCCCTAAATCTGAACTTCTTGAAGGCACCAGCTCTGTCTTAATCATACATGCCTTTAGTGCTTGGTAGAGAATCAGACATTTTCAACAAATGTCTATTGAATGAAAAGAGAAATAAATGATTAACATAACTAATCACTCTTATTTCAGAGTGATAATAAAACTTGAAGTCACCTGATGACATCAAATGAACCATTAGTTAAAAAGATTAATAAGCCTGGAGTAGCTTAACGGCCATCTCATTTCCTGATAAATTTCCTATTCATGATTTACCACATTAGAAGGTCAATCTCGAAAATCCAGCATTTAAGAGTGAGAAGTCTGCCTCATCACACTGTGATGTGAGCCTAAAAATTTAGACATGGAATAAGAATCAATAAGATAAGGGCCTCTTGAATCAGGAGGCATCTGGGAAAGGTAGATCTTCTTTCATATCGGGTGGAGTATGCTCCTTGCTCCCCTTTTTTTAGACCACCTACCTGATTTTTGTCAGACTTGGCTCTTTCAGAAAAATTCATTATTGATCCAAAGAAATGAGTCATTATATATTGTACCCAAGAATTCTTATTAGGCTGTAACTAGTTGGTTCCCGCCTCTTCCAAGGAAAAGACAGTACACATAAATTGGACTTTTGGTGGTCAAAATAAAAAAGCAAAATCCATGACTTCGCAGGATCATTTCAGGACGTTTTCTGCATGCTATAAGATATTTTCAAATGTTTCATCACTAAAGATCAGGCAGACTAAAAATAAGTATTCAAGGGAAGTTACAGGGTCATCTTAAAGGACCTTGAAAAGAAGAACTATTTGTTACTAAGAGGTTCTGTAGGGAAGATGCATAATTCATTAAACAAAGTAATTTGCAAATCATATTACCTTAAGCCTGTAAAATTTTAGAAATAGTGCAGAAGTGTTTCCAACCTAGTAAATTGTGAGTTTATTTTCATTTTAGTAGTATTTGAAATATACATAAAAATGCATACTGTTTAGAGCATACAACTGCCTGCACAGTTCGTGTGGCTTAATAGTGAAAATATTCCAGTAAACAAAGATAGCGTTGGAAAAATTTTTGTTAGTTTTTAATTTTAAAACGTGTTCTGCTGTACAGCCCATTGAATCATTGTACTTTTGTTTAGTTGAGGAGCAGAAGAATACAAAAATCTCAAAAGTGAAGTGAAAAACAATTTATTTTAGTCCTATCCTGTACCTAAATAATTTTTTAGGGCAAACTATTGTTATTTACCTGATGAATTTCTCATCATTTTCTTCTTAACCAATAGGAATCACAAGCTTAAAGAAAATATGGTGCATGGGATTTATTATTTGCTTTTAAAGAGTCTGCTTCTGATTCTGTCCAAATAAAAAGTTTACGACAGCATCCTTAAAATTATGACTCAAGCACTGCCATAAGGATTTTCTTGATGGTAAAAAAGAGGTGCAAATGATGTGGGCTGGGGGTGAAACAAGCAGCTGGTTATTTATTACTGTTAAGTTCAAAGAAACAAAAACCAAGTGAAAGTGTGACTCAAAGCTTTGTCTGTACTGTATCTTATCTTTCCTCACCCCCTTTCCATTTTCCTGTAACTGAATTCTAGATTTAGAGGATTTTTCAATCAATACCAAGAGATATAGGAAGAGAAGTGAAGACTGCAAAGAGATTCAATTCTTCCAAGGAGTTTTACTGATAAAAAGGAATTGAGAAATAGGCATTTTAAATTAGACACATAGAACCACAGAATGGGTCTCTTTTATAAGCAGGAAAAGAAAGAGATTATCATGGTGATGACTTTGATTAGGCAACAGAAGAATATGATCTAGAATATAAGTAGATGCATTGGTTTTAGAAAAGAGCACAGACAGTATATCCATGTATACAGGAGATAAGCAGAATGGGAATTTGTGGAAGCTCTTGGGATTGTTTTCCATTAGTGAGAAGGGAAGTAAGAAAATCTGAGAAAATGAGAATTGCTAACAAGAGGTCAAATTTAGGAGAAATGAAATCATCCATACAGAGAGAAGAGAGAGGAATAGGAGGGAATGTTGTGATCAGGGACATATGAATTTGCATGCAAATTTTGAGGTCAGCACTCCAGTGAGCATGGTTCAGTATTTCTTTCCACCATATTTCAACTACAGGGATACAGGCATAGAACCCAATTTAAGTTTAACTTGTTAAGGTTTTGCTGGCAATTTAAATAGCATTGAGAAAAGTTCTCAAAATCTCTCTGCCTACTGTGTAGTTTGTAGAAATTCCTACCAGTCCCTAGAAAATGGTAAATATTGAAGTTATCTCCATGTTCTGTTGCAAGTCTTTCACAATTTTATATGCCTGCTCAAATAATACAAACTGGAAAGATGTTTTTTTTTTTTTTTATTCACAAGTTATTATCTCTGTACTTTCTGAGAACATTGTATCAGCCTATGAGAAATAGTAATTAGAATTCTGTGAGTCTCTGGTAAAGCCACGTTTATCTGTTTATCAGCTAATGAAGACACAACCTTGGATTACAGGTATTTCTGTTTAAAGACACCTTGATAAGTATATATTTTGATTGATTGGCAGCTCACAGCCAATTAGGCTATAACTAATGTCTGAAGATTTTTTTTTTTCATTTTATGTATTTTGGTACAGAGTCTCACAGCTTTTTCGGCTTCCTCAGCACTAGGATTACAGGCGTGCGCCACGACGCCCAGACTCGGTGGAGGCTGAATGCCTGATGGACCCATCTACTGACATTTGCACACTCACTAAAATATATTTGTGACCCTAAAATAGTTTTCATGGTTGATTTGGGGACTATAAATAAAGTATAAAACTGTAATGAATTATTAACTTCTCAGAAAAGAACCAACAAAGTAATGGAGATGTAGATTGGAAAAAAGCCTCTTATAATGTGCCGGTCCTATTCAAGATGATTTTCTGAGAAATCTAGACTTACAAACAGAGTAGTTTACACTATTGTCCCTCCTAGCCAGCTACAGGTAGTGATGTGGCATTGCCAGTATCTCACTGATGAAAATAAAAGAAAGGAAGAGGAATCCTAGTTATTGATGTCACGGGCAGAAAGAAAGGTAAAGACAGGAAGAGCACTGATGGACTGGACCATCTCATTTGTGTGCTGCCAAAGTAAAGTACTCTCCTCATCTCCTTTTGATGGGACATGTTGGGAGACAGACTCAGTTCTCTGTTCCTCAGACAACCCCCTGTCCTTAGACGGTGTGAACACTGGTACCTGCCTTTCCAAGTGTTAATATAAAGTTGTGACAAATATTTTCTATTTTGGTCAACTCCCTTTTTTATCTGGAAATTTCATTTATAAGAGATGCTTTTCAGTTATAAATGTTGCACAGTGTTTCTATGGTCTTCTTTCCTTCTTGTAAGCAAAATTATGGTTCTGAGAACTTTGTTTCTATTTTACGTATAAATACCCCATTTCCATTCTTTGTATCATCTCAATACAACAAATGAGATCTGATTATGAACTCTGAGGTCCTGACGACCCCACAGCTGTCCTTATCTTCTAGTATTTTGTTAAATTGACGCCTTGCAAATTCTGATATGTATCTTTATAAACTGTGAAAAATGATGAGTGAAATACATGAAAATAGAAAAATAAGATTTAGTATTATTAAAGGAAAAAGAACACTAGATTAGGAAGACAGATAGAGAAATCAGTATCACCAAACCATGCAGATATACAGAGATAAAGATCATATTACATTTCCCTGGGTCATTTATCTAGCCTTTTCTCATCCCAAGCCCTTAATATTAACATACATTTTCTTTCTAGCACCAACAAATGAACTTCAAATGTTCACATCAGCTTATATTGAATGACCTCCAAGTACTTTGACCTCCAATATAATATTTCATACTTTGGTGAAAAACCTATTTATTATCTTTTGGTAGTGTAAAATATTTTAGGCTAAGGTTTCCTTATTGCCAATAATATATTCTTTGAGCACTAAGATGTTGTAAGCTTAAAAGAGACTTGAGACATTAAGCTTTTCATAGTAGGCACTTGAAGTTTTTATGTGTGCAATTATTTTTTAAAGAAAAATAGAGTTTGACTAATATATGTAAGTGAACTGAAAAAACATTGCAGGAAATTTGAACTTTAATATTGCTTATTATGGTTTATCATGCTAAAAAACTTCTAAATTCAAAAGGTAAATACAAATCACTTTAAAGTGTAATGGTGTTTTGGAACAGTGTTAGAACTTTTTTCTATGTTACTGTAGATGATATCATTAAAGAACTTCAAAGTTAAGTAAACTTTTGATTTTCTAATAATTTATATGATTTATTTCAAGTGCAGTATTTAGCACTCTCTTATTCTCTAATTTTTGTTCTGGAAAACTACACATTGAATTAACTCAGAAGTTATACTCAACAATTACATTGTAGAATATTATTTAAAAGTAAATTTGACCTGAAAGAGAAAGAAAAAAGTTTCACATAACATTAAAGAATGGAATAAAATTAATCACAAAAGCATGAACATCAACATAAACTGTATAATATTATCACCAAAGGAACTTACTAGAATTTATCTCCTGATAGAAAAAGTATCTCTAATAAGAAAAGTAAGAAGTAATTACATTTCCATTTCACAGTGCAGAACAGAAATTTTCTTAGCAATCTTAAATATTATTCAATAAACAACTCTTCGAGTCATCTTACAAGTAAGAAATATGTATTTTTTAAAAAGTTACAGAGTATTTCCTTTAAAATAAGTCATTTCCTGACTATTTCGTTACTTGATTCAACTTCTCCTGACCTTATGTTGATTATACAGTAAAGTTTTATGAGATAGTGTAAAAGTGTAGCTGCTACCTTGGTGGGCTAAAAAAATCAATAGCAAGTTGACCATTTAAAATAGGAGCAAAGAAATTATGGCTAAAGGTTTCCAAAGGACAAAAATCATAAATATTTTAGAGGCCTGATTAATGGACATTTTGCAATATTTTGAGATATTTCAAAATGGGAGTATATTTTTCTCCAGGTGAAAGTCATAACTTAATTGTAAAATGACTGCAAATCTCAGTTCTGAAGTTAAGTTATAGTCGTGTTAGGTTGAAGTATCTTGAGGAATCATTTCATGGAGACAGGTCACTTATACAAGTCAGCTTTCTTGTGGCAGGGAAACAAGAGCTGACACCCACAACTGATAAGAAAAGTCAGTTTGATTTGGCTCAGAGTTCAGTTGATTCTGTCCACTAGCTCCAAGGTGGAAATGTCAGAAGGGCATGGCAGGAGAAGTCTGTTCATAGCAGGGCAGCAGACAACGCCCGGGAGCAGAAATACACTCTTTCAGGTCCCCACACAGTGACCACCTCCAACCAGGCCCCACCTCCTAGCAGCAAGTTTAACTAGGAACTCAGCAAGCGAATCATCCACAGAGGAGTATGGAGACTTGGTGCTCCATTCACATTTCAACCTCTGAACACA